>JAQFVV010000225.1:1616750-1854537 GCA_028023455.1 Epiperipatus broadwayi
TCGAGAAACACCATGGTCTTTCTTCTCAGTGCCTGATAAGGCAGAATGAATGTTTGTGTAAATGATAAATATTTTTCCAATACATATATACAATTATGACAGACAAAAATAAAGCATGGCCCTTATTCCCAGGAGGCTGTAAAGTCACCAACCAAGGCAGCGGTTGGTGGCCAAAGGTGGAGGGTGCTAAGAATCGCCTGATTGCGGACCCAGGCTGCCATTTGATGACGACTTTTTATTTAGGTACTTACAACTGCAGATCACTTTCAAGTGAAGGAAGATTGCAAGAATTAGAAGAAGAACTCTCTTATATTAAATGGGACATTATTGGACTTTGTGAAGTTAGAAGAAAAGGTGAAGAGACAATTGATTTAAAAAGTGGACATATACTCTATTATAAAGGCACAAATATTGGAAATACAAGTGGAGTAGGATTCATTATAAATAAAAAGTGGAAGAACAATATTGTGGAGATTGATGGTGTATCGGACAGAGTGGCAAGATTAGTTATACAACTTAATAGCAGATACCAAATGCAGATAATTCAGGTTTATGCCCCAACAAGTTCTCATAGTGATGAAGTAGTAGAAGATTTTTATATGGATGTACAAAAGGCTTTTGATCAGAGTAAACAACATTTTAAAATTGTTATGGGAGACTTTAATGCTAGAATTGGTAAAGAAATGAAAGATGAAAGTGCTATAGGTAATTTTGGTTATGGTAATAGAAATGAGAGAGGGCATAGACTTGTGGAGTTTGCAGAAAAAGAAAAACTTTATATTATGAATTCTTTTTTTGAGAAAAATGTTAAAAGGAAATGGACATGGAAGCATCCAAATGAAGGTACAGCAGAATTGGATTATATTTTGACTAACAGGAAATACATATTTCAAGATTGTAAGGTTCTTAATAAATTTAACACAGGAAGTGATCATCGATTAGTAAGGTGTAAGATACATGTTAATGTGAAACTAGAGAGACAAAAATTATTAAGAAAAACAATATTTACAGTTGATATTCCTAATCTTCAGAAACATTCTAATGAATTTAAATTAGAACTTACAAATCGGTTTCAAGTATTAGTAGATTTTGAACATGATTCAGATTTGAATGAAATTAATATGAAAATAACTGATACACTTTTAAAAACTGCAACAAAAATAGCTGGTAGAAAAAAGCAGCAATTGACCAATAAAATGTCTACTGAGACTAGAGAATTTATGAAGAAAAGAAGGAATATGAAGATATACAAAAATGATGCATTAAAAAGAATTGAATATCTCGAATTTTGTAAAATGGTGCGGAAAAGAGTTGAAAATGATATAAGAAAGTATAACTGTGAATTAGCAAGGAAAGCTGTAGAAGAAAATAAAAGTCTTAAGAATGTAAAACAACATATTGGTATTGGTAGGAAATTTATATCTGCAATAAGAAAAAAAGAGGGAATTGTTACTAAAAAGAGAGATGACATCATGAAATTGGTAGAAGATTTTTATCAAGAATTATATAGTAATAAAGAACAAGTACCTCCTATATCTATTACATCTTCTGAATTGCCCAGAATTTTAAATGAAGAAGTGAGATATGCAATTAAATGTATGAAGAAAGGAAAGGCTCCAGGTAATGATGGAATTATAATTGATATATTAAAAGAAGCAGGTGAAGAAATAGAAAATTTTTTAGCAAAGTTATATACCAAATGTCTAAATGATAAAGATGTACCGGATGATTGGAAGAATGCAGTAATAATATTAATATTTAAAAAAGGTGATAAAGAAGATATTAGAAATTACAGACCTATCAGCCTTTTATCAGTTTTATATAAAATTTTTACCAAGATAATTACAACTCGTCTACAGAGAACATTGGATTTCCACCAACCAAGAGAACAAGCTGGATTTAAAAGTGGTTTTAGTACAGTAGATCATATCCAGGTGTTGAGAGAAGTTATAGAAAGGACGAATGAATATGAGTTGTCATTATGTTTTGGATTTGTAGATTATGAAAAGGCATTTGATTCTATAAACATTTCTTCAGTGATTAAAGCATTGGATCATCAAGGTATAGATCCAGGATATTGTCATATTTTGAAGAATATTTATAAAAATGCAACACAAATAGATTTTATAATTATTTGGGGTCAACATTGAGAAGGTGTGCATATGCAACAGCAACAATTAGATTACATAATGATACTGGGAAAGTCAACATTGAGAAAGGTGTAAGACAAGGTGACTCCATATCTCCAAAACTTTTTACAGCAGTGCTGCAAGAAGTATTTTGTGGATTAAAATGGGAAACTAAAGGAGTGAAAGTAAATGGAGATTATTTAAGTCATTTAGATTTCGCAGATGATGTAGTTGTTTTTGCAAATAATGCTTCAGAGCTGCAGGATATGTTGCAGGAATTATCAGATGAAAGTAGGAAAGTAGGACTAAAGATAAATGTTAAAAAGACTAAAGTAATGTTTAATCGATTTGCTCAAAATATGAAAATAAAGATTGATTATGATGAATTAGAAGAAGTTAACAGTTACAAATACCTTGGTCAGATTATTAATACAGATGGAAACATAATGGAAGAAATTAATCATAGAATTAAACTTGGTTGGAGTGCTTTTGGTAGAAATAACTTGATACTAAAAGGAAATATGCCTATGTGTTTGAAAAGGAAGGTTTTTAACAAATGTGTTTTACCAGTTCTTACTTATGGATCTGAGACTTGGACACTTAATAGAAGAGCAATACAGAGACTTCAGACCACTCAAAGAAGTATGGAGAGATGCATGTTGGGAGTAACAAGAAGAGATCGAAAATGTAATGTATGGGTAAGAGAACAAACAGGTGTTACTGACCTCATTGAAAAAAATAAAAGATTGAAGTGGAGTTGGGCTGGACATATTGCTAGAAGAGATGATAATAGATGGACAATTGAAATTTTAAACTGGATTCCAAGAGATTGTAAAAGACCCAGAAAGAGACCACATGTGAGATGTATGGATGAAATAAGAAAGTGTGCAGGGGTGATGTGGAGAAGAGAAGCTAAAGATCGGAAAAGATGGATTAAACTTGGAGAGACCTTCATCCTGCAGTGGATTGATAATGGTTGATGATGATGACATTTATAAAAGATTGACTTAAATTTTCACTGCAAAGCAGAAAATACAGTTAGAGTGTAAAATTATGAAAAAAATAATTTACAAGTGAGAAAGCAGAAGTTCTGAATATAATATGGACAATCTTCTTATATCTATAAATTTTTATTAGGATAAGTTCATTTATATTTTTATTTTATGCTTTTAAAATGTTGATTTTAATTTCATTACAAACAAACTATACAAAATGTAGAACAATTAATTTCATACACATTTTTACATTTATATTGTTAATTTTGTGTTTAAATGGGTTGTTTTGGATGGCAACTTTGCTCCAGGCTGTGGACCTCAAACAAATGATTCCTAAATACATACATTTTGATGTAAGCTATAACAAATTATACAATGATTTTTCAAACCTAATTATGTTCATTACAGCTGACTTCACTGAACTTTTAATCATTAACTAATTTATTATTAAGTCAATGTAAATAAATAAATTTTTTGTTGTATACTCCCATTTCAGGTAAACTATCATTATTTATACAAAACTGCATGAATTCAAATCCTTTTTTTTTGAATACTTTTAAATCAGTCAACATAGTGTTGAATATATACACAAATCTATAATTCCCATAGTGCATATAACAATAAAAAAATCAAGGAGATATGTTTACCTATATTCTGTGTGAATATTTGTAAATACTTATAATAAATATTGATTCTCAACTGTACATGACCAAAAAAATTTACAATTTTTTACTAAAAGTTTATTTTCAATATAAACAAAAACACATCTACAGCTTTTAATGTCAAAATTAAAAGAAAATGCATGCTATCCAGAATTTATTATCTGTAATACATATTAATATATATAAAAATAAAATAAAATTTTTCAGTAACTTGTGTTATATATAAGATAAATAAAACATATAAAGGCAAAACATTTTCAATTTTATGCTAAAAGTTCATTTTCTGCATAAATAAAAATAATTTAAAATACGGTGGCACCTTCCTATGGTGTTGCATCAATCAAAGTAAAAGAATATGATATAAAATTCATAATTGTGTATGATATTTAAAAGCAAAAAAAAAAAAAAAGATTTTCCAATAAATGTTTATCCACAAAATTTCAATAGAAAAGGAATACCAGTGATATGATTTCTTTTATATTAGACATGATTTCTGTAACAGTGTACAAAAACACACACCAACTTTTTTTGTATTAATTTTTTGCTTTTTACAAATACAAAATTTCTTCATAATCAAATAAATGTAAATAGATAATGAATTTAAATTTATTTTGTTTTACAATAAATAAATTTTTAAATATCATATTTATTACAAGAATAAATTAAATAAGTATATTATCAAAATATTTTTAATAATCCAGTAAATAATTACAGAGTACTTCATTTGAAGATAGCACTGATGGATCTTCAACTTTCCTTCACTCTTCTGTAGCTATTTTTCCAGTTCTGTATTCATTTTTGACTACATAAACTGTATTATTTGTTAGTTCAAAAAAATTTGAAGAGGGCAATAATCGACAACCAAAATAAACTTCAAAGAATCCAAACTATGCCAACCAGAGCATTGATTGATAGAGGCAATTGTGAAGGTAATTCTATACTCAACTCTTTTGTTCTTATTGATCAGCAAAATATTGCCTTGCTTTCATAGTTTATTTAAATATTTATATTTTCTTACACAATATTTATATAATAAAAATCAATTTCCACATGAGTATGTAGATAATAATTACGAAAAATCTATGTCAGTTGTGCTTTGACAAAGATACTCTGGATCAAAAAGCCTGGCTTAACAGTTAATAAAGTATTTATACTTAATTATGTTGCCATAATTATTGTCTACATACTCGTGTGAAAATTGCTTATTTATCACATACTGTCTACAATATCAATTTCTTTTTTCTTTATAATATTTATATAATAATTATTTAAAAACAAAAATATATAATTATTACAACTTGATTTTTTTTAAATATCCTTTATTTTTAAAAATATAAATTAATAAATTTCAGCATAACAGTAAAAAAAAAAAACGATGGTAATCAGATTGTTAATGCCTTTTTAAATATGCTATTCTATAGTGTTTGTAATCTTTAAAAATTACAAATGCAATTTTAAAAAAGAATTTGATGGCTTTATGATGACTTCACATTTGTTCATTCATGGGTTTTTTTAAAAAGTGCATTTAACAAAGATTTCTTTTTTTTTTTTTATTAGCTGAGCTGATTTCAGCCAATCAGAAAAAAGCTCATTGTTAACATTATTTATTATCATTATTATTTTCTATTAATTAGCAAAATTCAAATGTGATTTTAATAGGATATTTTTCATTTGTAATCTAATATTTTTAACAAATCAAGTCGAATTTATTAAATTCTAATACAAAACAAAGATTTAATTCTAAAATCAAATGCTGAATATTTACAAAAATTGCCACCAGGGAGAACAGTGGAAATGTTTCATCTGTTGAAGACTTAAATATTTTTACCAATCACTTTTATAAAATACCAGTTTTAATATCATATCAAATTCCTTTCATTTGTAAATGCAACACATCTTCATAATTAAGAAAATATAAGTAATAAATTCAAATTTGTTTATTTTAATAAATCAATACATTAAAACATATTCCTTTTTTTTTTTAATTTCTAAAATTGCTTTCACTAATTCTAACTGAAAATGTATTACTTTTGCTAAATTAATTTTTTTTAAAAGTACATTCACTAAGTTATATTCATATTTTGCTAACACATTATGCTCAACTTTTAAACATTTTCCATTTTACTGCTATAATTACAGATATTAATTTATGTGACTTCATTCATTTCTGACAATTTTCATAAGTTAATGGTGTTTTGAGTCAAGGATTTTAAAATAATGGGAACAACATGTATTTACAGGTTTTCTTTCTGTATTTATTCTTGATATATATTTTAATCAATGATTATTATTTCAAAATTATTCAAATTAAATAAATTTTCTCATAAAGATAGATAAATCAATAGGACTAACATGGAGAAAAGTCTCAAATTTTTTGAAATATATCAGCCATCAATAACAATTTAAAAAATTACATAGTTAAAATGTTAATATTTTTGAATTAATATTTACTGTGAAACTTATATAACAATGATAATAAGTTTATATATTATGAACATCAAAATGTCAGATGTAGGAGAATAACAAAGAGAAAAAGTGTAATTTCTGATATTTTGAAAAAGAGAGTTGCTAATTACATAGTAATTGTAACCCATAATAATTATACATGATGGATATATTATATATATTTAGTTTGTATATGCACAAAACATTTATGCAATTAATTCGTTTCTGATCTTAGCTGGTTATTAGCTATAATGCATTTATTTATTTAAAAACGCTTTTCATAGTATTAAAATTTTTCTGCCCTTTCCTTGTTATCCCCCAAAAGTACTTTGTGATGATTGCTGAATTTCCCCTCGATTATTGTTTACTGCAAGTACCAGCATATACATAGATAGATAGATTTGAATGCATATAACATTTTAAAAATAAATAGTTTCTCTCAACATTAATAAGTTTTAAAGATTTTCAAAAGCAAATTTGCAAATAAATACTTTCTAATTTTTTTTTAAAACCAGAGTGTTCAAATAAAAGTTGAAACCAAACAGAAAGACCATCACAAGATATTCCCACAAATGTGCTTGCTCTAGCCTTTGAATCCTCTTTTAAAGTCAACTATGAACATTTTAATCCATTATTCAGCTCCATTTGCTACTAAAAAAAGTCTTACAAACCTTAAACAAAGATCAGCAGATCTAAAAATTTAACTCTTTTAACATTTAAATGTTTTTTCCCCTTTCTAAAGTAGTCTTTAAATTTTAACTACAAGATTTAGCAATATTTTCAATTTTAAATGAATACTATAAGGTAAACTAAAAGCACATTTTTCTATACAACATGTTCTATAAATAAAGAATAAATAATGGTGTAATAAAAAAAAAATCAATATATCTTTACTATAAAGCTTCAAACACATCCATGTATCTACAAGTTTACATATATTGAACATGAATTACATTAATTCTATGCATTAAAATAAAAATTGGAAAATTCGTTGACTACTTACAATGTATATATATACTATCATTATTCTGAGATGTATAAATTTAAACACTTTTTATTTTTGAAGACTTTTACATTAGCCAATATAACATTACAAAAAAAGATACACAAGCCATAATATAATGAAAAAGTTGAAATGCTAAAAAAAAATCAGATAAAATCTGAATGCTACGTAAACACATTAATATTCTCAAATGTATGTGACTTAACAAAAACTTCAATTCTATACTAAAATTTATTTTCTTTAATTTAAAAATGACTAAAAAAAAATTCAGCAGTTTATATTAGCAAATTATTACTCTTTTAGATGCCAAAATAAAAAGAAAACCCAGTGATCACTTTTCTAATGTTAATTAATTTTTATAAAGAAATTAAATTAATCTTTAAGTTTTACAAAATTTCCGAGTATTTGCATAATCCAGAAACAAAAAAAAAATATTGTTCTTTAAATAAAAACGTTGTTTTCAATAATAAACAAACAAAGTGTAGTGCTAACTTCTTTTTTTCTCAAAAGTAACTTTTATTAGTTAAAAGATTACAAAAATTTTCGGGTACACTTACCCGTTAAGCGTTACAAAGTGTTCAATGTTACATGGTAAAACAATTATTGACCCGGTTTATATAAAGTGCATATGCTCGATAACAATTATATCCATAAAAGGGTTACTATAATTTTGATTAATGTGTATCTGTACATGGATAATAAGCTCTTGACCCACAGCTGAGCCATGTCAAGACCATTATAGGTACCTCTTTCTCCCAATTAACAGACCAAATATGCAGGGACCACATTCGGCCTACCTGCCCAAAATTGGAAAGCCAACTAGGGAAAAACTAACAAATAACAAGCACAGATCTGCACTGCCCAAAACCAACCTATCAAGGGCACAACAGTCAACCAGAGCAAGAATGGTGCTGAGACTTTGACCAGGTACCCTCCCCACAGGTTTTCCAGGTAACAGCAATAAATTGTCAACAGCCTGCACCAATAAACCAGGCCCCTAACGAATGCCACCACCCCTTTAGCAAATTATTATTCTTTTAGATATAGAATAAATAAAGAGAAACTATATGATCTGTTTTCTATCCATTATACATTTTATAAAAAAAAAAAATTAAACGCATATTTAATCTCTAAAATTTTTTGAACTGTCTGCATAGTCCAGAAACAAAGAAATCATGATTCTATATTAAAGTTTATTTTCAATAATAAATGAAAAGATAAAACATGGCGGTAACTTCTAATATCAAGGTTGCTAAATTATTACATCAACCAAAAATAAAAGAAAAAACAAGTGTAAATATCTGAAACAAATTTTTTAGAAAGAATTTATCTTTATCCTTAAGCAGTATAAAAATTGACTATACAGTAATTTTTAAAAGCAAAAAAAAATGTGATTATTTGTCTTAAAAAATTAACTTAAAAATAAAATCAGCAAAATGTGTTTGATGTTTAAATATCTGTGCAATATTATATCCATTACTTTAAGTATAACATAATATGGTCAAACAGTAATTTAAAATCATTTTTATGATGACTTTTAATTTATTAATAAGTATAAAAATATATATTAATGCACAATTCTAACATCTTAAAAACAAAACACTTATGACTGAATATTAAAAGTTTGTTAAATAAAAAGATCACGAATTTTAATCTTGAAGCAAGATTGCATAACTTTATAACTGGTACTTACGTATTAGATCTACTGTCCGATTTACATATTAGATTTGATGCTCGTGTTTGCGATGGCAGAATGCTTATACCGTGCTCTGGTGGTGGGAGGGTTAAATAGGATAATGCCATATTAAAAGAGCACAACTACAGCATTCTGCCATCACAAACACGAGTAGCAAGTCTAATAGGTAAGTATCCTTTAATTCAATATAAAAATATATTCGCAGAATAAGTTTTCTCTTTATAAAAAAGTTGAATTGCTAAAAAAATCTTGCCAATTTATTCATTCTCAATACTGAAAGTATCAAATCAAAATGCTCAAATTTCTATTGTAAACATTTAATTTCTAAAAGCAAACAGAAAAATAAATTTTATGAAGTGGTCAATTTTACACTTCACATGTTTTTAAAAAAGAGTACAAAGAAAATCAAACTTTAATATGAATTTTTTATTACTTAGAAAAGCAAAATTTCCAAGACATGTAAGGAAGTAATAAATTTAAATGCATTTTTTTAACTTAATTATTTTTTTAAAGCAATACAGTAATTTGACATAGTTGAATCACACCATTTATCATAAGTGATTAATCAAAAATCTCACTCTATATGTTTGCTAAAGTCCTTACTTATTCAAATCAAGTTTAAAACGAATGAATTTTTAAGAGTTAAAAATCATATAAAAAAGTTTAACTTAAAACAAAATGTTAATTTATTATCATTCTTTTTTTATACCTAAACTGGTTAATTCAATTGAACATGAACTTGTTTACACTAGTAAATCTTTTCAAAATTTCTACAAACTTTCTCATAATATGTACAGCATATTTTTCCAATCTAGCTATTATTTTAATGCTATCAAATATCTTAAAACATATATGTAAAAATTGAAGTTATTGACTTTTGACAAAAAGTTTTTTTATATTCTTTGACTCTGTCTGTATATCCTCTAACAATAGTTTTCAAAAGTCAATTGTCCATTAAATAAAACAAAAAAATAAGGTTAGAAACTTATGTTAACCTTGTATTTATATATTAGACTATTTCCATTATTTAATTATTGAATGTCTTTAGAAAAATTTAACTTTATTTAAATATTCTGATTACTTTCAACTGTTAGTAAATATCACCATCACAAACCTTCAGGAAAACATTATGTTAATCTTATCTTGAAAAATTCCATGTGATCTTGAAAGAGCGCTTTTAATGCTATTCCCCAATCATGATTTTATTTGGATGGCATTTGAATGGTTTTCATGATAATAGTTATATTGCAATCTGATGGCAATTAGAGGGGATTTGAGCCCATATTTTGAAGCTCCCTTTAGTCATTTACTCCATCTTACACAACTAATACACATGACTACATACATGTGAAAAAGATAAATGATCTCCAATATATGTATTTCATGCTGAACCAACACTCATCAGTTGGATCAAATCATCATCTTTCACACACATATACTTGGCTTATATTAAGATAGCAAATCTAGGTTAAATGATATATTATCCATGAATTTAAATCTGATAAAATATCCAAATGTTAATGTAAAGATTATAGTAGAAGCTGTCAGCAAAATATAAATTTCTGTAATTAAATTGCAAACTCAAATTGCACAAAATAGTGATACTTATCCACATTTCATTTATCAAGCAAAAACAACAACGTTTTTTGTTTTCAGAATGTTTTTAATAATTTGAGTGATGTTTTTATTTAATAAATATAAATTTTATAATTATATGATGCTTTTGGAAGGATTTAAACTTGCATTGTAAAATCAAAAAAGGTATTTATTCTAGTAATGTAAAAAGTATTTTTTTTTATTTATTTCCTTAAATAAGTTTATAAATTTCATAATTTTTTTTCCTCTTGTATTTGACAAAAAGCATTATTCAAACTGAATGCCATGCAATGGAAATTTAATTTTTTGGACTTAAGTGTGTTTATTTAATTGGCCAAGAAAGGGTTAACCTTTCTCAAATTGTAAATGGACAATTATCTGATAAAATAACTAATGAAAAGATTTTAATTCATACATAGTCTCAACATTACTTGAGACACAAAAGTACTTTAAGATATCATAGCTTTAATAAGGGTAAATGAGATTTCATCAAAACATTAGAAGCTTACTTCTGTGGATTTCTATATCTATAGATAGAAATCTTTTAAAAAACATTTTAAAAAAAATTCTTTTATTGATGATCCTAAGAATTTCTCAATGTGAAGGTTTAATGCATAGTATTTCTCATAAAAATTTATTTATTTTCATCCTTTAACTATGAAAATCCTCATTACAATATTATTAACCTTATTAGATTTTTTATTATCATTTTAAAGTTTCTGAAAAATATGTTTTTAAAAAACTAAATTATTGTGTATGGTTTACTCATTCTTATTCTAATAAATTGCGCACCCACAAATAGGCATATTACTTTAATTATGTTTATTCATACTGTCAGAAAAACAACAACAATTTATTGATTGTTTTTATTACAATAACATAAAACATTAAAAAATACAATTTAATCCAGTATTGTTTTTTATTAATAAAAATTGTAAAAATTAAGAAATATAAATCATCTAGCATGTGGTCTATTTTTGAGAATGTTATGTATTTCACAGCAATGATAGACTCATAATTTAAAACCATTAAACAAACAAAAAAATTGTTATAAACTTCTTACCAAATCTTCCAGGAAGAATGATGATATAAAAATTAAAATCCCATCCAGAGAGAAGACTTCACTATACTCAAATTGATACATATTGTTTGTGCTCTCTCACACATTCTTCATCAAGATTTTTAGTCCAAAGTTTGCAACTACTGACTAATAACTTTCAATTTAGAATTAAAACTTTACACATTTATTTCCATTATTAAAAATTTAGTTTGCCAAGCATTATTTATTGGTTAATTTTAACATTTCATCTTTGTTTAACAGTATTTATGCTGGTGAGATCTTATCTGTTACAGATCATTATAAAAATCTTGACTTTATTATATTGTTGGCAAAACATTGCTTTCACAGTTTTTTTTAAATTTATAGTTTCCAAAAATATAAACAAATAAAAGGCTTTTTATATCTCTCTGCTATCATCTGCAATTGATGATCCTTATATGATTTAAAAAAAAAAAAACAATTATTGAATGTAGCTAGTAAAAAAACAACATTATATTTGGCTCAAATAAGTAGATGATATATTTACTGTATAATCCATGGAATTACCATTTTGCATTTCTTTCTTATTTTTCTTAATGAATGACATACTGCTATAAAGTTTATCATAAAAAATTGAAACTAATTAAAAAAAAACCTCCCTTTTCTAGATATTTTAATTGTCCTGATAATACAATGTCACATTCTATTTTTAGAAAATCTAAACACACACAATCAGACATCACAATATCATCATGCTCTTATATTTTCTATGGCTAAAATATTTTGATGAGAACATGAAGATCATGCAAGTCAAAAATTTCTGTAATTAAAAATATCCTGCTCCCTAATGATTAAGCCTTATATTGTACTGATGTTGAAAAAAGGAAAGATAATAATAATATAAAAAATATTTGAATGTAATATAATTTTTAGGGATCATTGATAAGATTAATGAACATCTTTTTAGTTTCAAAATTAAGGCTAGCTTTTCCAATTGTTAAAAAAACTTGATAATTTTTTTTCATAAATCTTTAAGATCAACTACTTTTAAAATATTAAGGTATCTAAAATATTCCACATTTCCAATGCCTAAGAAATTATGTAGGCCAATAACATATATCAGTGTGAGAATTAAGAAGTATAAAAATGCTTCAATCAAAAATTAATTACAATAGCTTTTACAATTATTTTTCAGATATGGACAACATCTCTGATTTTGATAAACTAAAATATTAGCTAAACTGAGAAAATACGACTCATAAAATATGAGAGAACCTATTAAAATTCTGAAGAAAAAAAAGTTTAAACAAGTGTGAGAAAAATCAGTGAATTCCAGTCTTAGAGAGTCTCCTATTTTATTTTTATCAAAAAGTCAGTTGATCATGAAACTCTATGTTAACCTTTCTCTGGCTGTGATTGGACAATTATCTGAAATAATAATTAATGAAAAATTTTTGTTTCATACATACTCTTGACAATACTCGAGCAACAATAGTATTCCAATATATTATAGCTTAGACAATGATGAATGAGATTTCATTGAAATACTACCAGTCTATTTCTGTGGAGTGAGTTACTATATCTGTAAATAGGAATGTTTTTGAAGAATTTAAAGAGAAATTTTTTTATGGATCAAAGGAATTTTTCAATGTGGAGAACTAATATACAATATTTCCCAACATTTTTTCATTTTATTATTTAACTATATTTCTTTATAATATATAATACTTATGTGCATGTACTATCTCAATAAACATCACATGACCACCACTTCTTATGCTTGTGTATAGCTGTTGTTAAAACAGGCAAAATTCATACATATTGCCACACACAGTAAGATAGAGTAATCAATGGATGCCAGAAGGCTTGTGCATAAAATCCCCATCTAGTGCCTACTCATCCAATATCCCCAGATTAGTTTCTGGCTTGCAACCTTCATCAGTGAGGAGTCTTGGATCTGAGAGCACTGCACATAGATCTTAGGATCTAATGCAACCCTCCAGCAGCCACCTTTTATCCCCTCTTAACTACAAAACTACGAGTCTCAAAGGAGGCTGCTGGAGGGTTGCATTAGATCCTAAGATCTAGGTGCAGTGCTCTCAGATCCAAGGCTCCTCACTGATGAAGGCCACAAGCCAGAAACTAGTCTGGGGATATTGGATGAGTAGGCACTAGATGGGGATTTTATGTACAAGCCTTCTGGTATCCATTGATTACTCTAGCTTGCTGTGTGTGGCAATATGTATAGTGAGTTTTGCCTGTTTTAACAACAGCTATACACAAGCATAAGAAGTGGTGGTCATGTGATGTTTATTAGCTTAAAACCAATCCTGCCTAATAGGAGGATAGTGGTGGCTGTGGTTATTAAAGAACCAAAGACACCAAAATGTATGGGTACTGAACTGGGTTCAGAACCATATGACTATATAAGCTAATGGGCTTGGATTACAAACATTAAGGTGTTTTCAGTTTAAAGCTCATAGTTTGTAGTTAAGAGGAGAAAAAAGGTGGTGCTGGAGGTTGCATTAGATCCTAAGATCTAGGTGCAGTGCTCTCAGATCCAAGGCTCCTCACTGATGAAGGTCACAAGCCAGAAACTAATCTGGAGATAATGGATGAGTAGGCACTAGATGGGGATTTTATGCACAAGCCTTCTGGAATTTATTGATTACTCTAGCTTGCTGTGTGTGGCAATATGTGTAGTGAGTTTTGCATGTACTATCTCTTTAAACCATTGAAGATTTTTGTAATTAAACGTTAATGCTAATATTATTTTAAGTTAATAAAATTAAATTAACCAATGCAACAAATGCCATTGCAATAAAAAAACTATGTCATTCTAATAGGATTGGATATCACATATATAATTAATATTAAACATTTATTTCTACAAGTCTTTCATATTAAATACATACTGTTATTTTACAAATAATATCACAAGACAAATATATTTTCATCTTTTAATTTACATATATTATTGCCCCCCAAAAAATGCGTTAAACTTGCACTGGATTCATAATAAAATTCACGGTAAGAAGTGAAATACATAGAATTAAATGTATAAATGGAAATAATCATTATTAATAAATCATAATGGGATGACTTGATGTGTAAAAATAAATAAAATGTTAATTCCTGTTCAAGTACTATGATTGTGAGATAGTATGATTTTCGTTACTATTACATACTATGTACTCTTCTATATCTATTATTTCACACACACACACACATATATATATATATATAATATACTAAAAATATATAGCATTAAATTTTTGTTAACACATTTAATATGTGTTATTATTCACGTATATGTTCCAAAAACAATGGTATAATCACCGGTAAAGAGAGAACTCCTACAATAAATGTAATTGATTTCAGATGCTCACTCATTACACAATCCAAGTCTTTTTCTAACACACGTTGAAATATATGTATTTAAAAGAAAATCTGCTCTGGACCCTAAGTCTAGAGCAAAGCTACCATTTAACACAAACATTTAAACAAAAAAAATAGTATAAAATCTAAAAAATATATGTTGCAATTTTAATGAAAACTAAAATTTAACTTTGCATATAGTAAAGAAAAAACAAACTTATCCTAATAAAAATTAGAAAAAGTCATAGATAACAGACTTAGTGATTCCATTTTAAGTACTTTTATTTTCTCACATGAAAATTATTACTTTCTTGATGCTAAATCTGTTTTTTCTGATCATAGTGAAAACTAATATCAAACTTTTAAAACATAGATTAATAAAAATTATAAAAAATCATAGATCATAGATTTAAACATTGAATGCCTGCCATTTTAGTATTCATTGTAATATTTTATAAAAAATTTAGTGAAAAAAGTATTTGTTGTCAAAATTTGTTCACTGTATAAGCTTTTGATGTAGCAGACTGCGTTGCATTAAGAAAATAATAATAATTTTTAGAATTAGTTAACTCTTATGGCTTTCTAAAATGAAAATAATATAAAAAAGCAAACAAACATCGACAATAAACTGGTATTATTATTTGGTCTCAATACTCTATTTTATAGCAATCAGAAGACATTTTACTAGCTGTAGTAATCGGAAATCATAAAAATTATTAATATAAAATCCTTGCTTTGCAGTGATAGTGCTTTATCTTGTCACAACTCTGGCAAAATAAAACTTGAAAAGTTTCATATTCTAATCTTATTTTATATTTTTCTTTCAAATATTTGTCTCTTAGCAAACCAAAGCCCTCCAAAATGGTTTGGTAAATGCTTATGTTGCTATAATAGCTAGAAAGCTAAGCCCTTCCTATTCTGCCATTCCTGACAGTAAATTATTCAAAGGCTGCTTTATCTTTTAGTAATGCAGTGAGTCCTGATACAATGAAAGTATATATAGTGAATAAACAAAACAACTAAACATTTTTTTCTGACTAAATTATGATTTATGCAATAAATGCAAATATATTCAATAAATTCTAGAATGGCAGACATCTTTGACAGGAAAGAATTATCAATATAGTTCACTTACTTATTTTTCTATTTCCAGCAATAAAAATATTGTGCAAATTTTTTTAAAATGTATTCTCCTAGGTGTATATACATTGTAATAATTTTTGGCCATGAGTCATAAATGCAATAATTTTGGAGTAAAATTGTGGCCTCAATTGTGAAAATCTAAGTGCTAAACATGGAATCATTAAATCTCTAGTGGTGAAAATATTGTAGATGTTTTTAAAAGTATTCTTCTAGGTGTATAAAACTATAAGAATCTCGCCACATACCATAAAAGTAGAATTTTATAATTGTTTAATGTTGCTGTAAAAAAGAAATAATTTCAAAATTAAATTACGATAATAATGCCAAAAATCTAATCACTATCTAAAATAGAAAATATTATAAGTAATGATGATTGATATAATAACCATAAGCACAAGACCTTTTAGAGTGTTTCAGCTTTCAGTAAAGCATGCTTATCATATTTTGTGAGCTTATGTGCATTTAGTTTTTATTCTGCAATTGTTTTTTTTTTCTTTTGTATAAGTAGAAATATTAATCTAAATCATGAGATTAAAAATAGTAAAAAAATAAATTCTATTGTTCATTTCTAAAAGAAAAACTATAAAATGATTGGCATTTAAGTTCCAAATTCAATATGGCTAAATCAATGATGTACATCATTTAAAATATATAAATAAAGAAGTGCACAAAAAAGTAAAAAAAATATCTAGATTGAACAGTTTTTGTACTAACAACATGCAACAATTGAAAAGTATTGTTAATATAAATTAATTAAAAGCAGATAATAAGACAATCATTTGTGAAAAGGTCAAGCAATTGTTTGAAGAATATTTTACTAAATTTATAAGTGCTGTTCCTCTGAAAGAATCTATTGCCAGAAAACTATGGTTCACAGGATTCAGAACTGAATTACATAATGTTATAAGGTTGTTAGCATAGATAAATCTCTGCAGAATGTTAGAAGTTATGAAATCAATTATCTGTACATTTTTTAAGAATATATATATTTGGTTATATTTTAATTTTATGCTGTTAGAAGATACATTTTAAATTTCAGTTTCCAAAAAAAAAAATAACTGAACTGTACAACATGTGCAGCTATTAATTTTATATGTACTTTTACATTTATATTTTTGATTTTTCCTGCTCACATTTGTTTTAGTTGGTAACTTTGGTCTAGACTCTGGGTCTATAATGAATTACTATTAATTAAATGAATGATTTAAAAAAAAAAAAAACTTCTTTAATTCATTGCATCAGACCTCATTATATTTTTCTTAACTAATAGATATAATTTATACTTTAAAAAAAATTGTAAGCCTATTTTTCATTAGATATGTTGATTTTCCTTTCATCTGTATTTATAATTCAATTTTGCGTAGATTTGTTTATATACATAATGAAGTAGTTCTTTCTTCATTATAATCTAAAAGTTCATTTTTGATGCAGCTCATCCTAATCATAGCTCATTGGTTAATTATCATTACTCCTTTATTTATACTGTAATATAATAATGCATGCATTTTTATTTAAATTAGTTCAATGCATAACAATTTTTCGGCTTCTGAATTAATATCATTTTGTACATTAAAATAGTTTTTCAGTAAAGCTAGGTAATCTCTGTTTTATAGATTATCAGAAAAATGTTGATTATGAGTGTCAAGATAAACTCTGGAAAGGAATGTTAGATGTGGGATATTCTCAACATTTAGTACAGCTGTTATTTTCCTTATGTAGAAAACAAAAAGACGGAGAGAAGCACAAATAAATTCAGATTGGTTTTAAGTGGGTAAAGGAGTAAATAAAGTTTGTGATCTCACCTTACTTATTGTAGCAATGAGAAAAGTTTTGTATAGTTTTCAAGGTGGATTTTGAAATATAAAATGATGTAGTTTTAATTACAATAGCAGGAAAGAATATCAAGAACTGATACAATGCTTGATAATGGACTAAAGTTATATACAGACAAAACAAGAATAATGTGATTGAATGAAAAATAAATAGAGATAAAATTGATTTGAGATTGAATGAAACATGTTTCAGAGTTTTCCTATTTGGATTTTCAGTACAAATCAAGATGTAGAATGTCATACAAAGATAAGTCCATGATTACTGTTGACATTGAAAGTATTTACAAAATCAATGTCTATATGGAAAAACAGAGGCATAAATATGTGGTTAGTGTAAAAGCTTTGATATGGCCACTGCAGTTTATAAATGTGGAGGGAGAAAATTGAAAAACAAGAGATAGCATAAATTTTTGTTGCTTTTGAAATGAAATGTTATACAAGGATGCTTGATATATCTGGGACATTAAGAAAACGAATGGACTTTTGAAAATATAACTACAAAAAGATAATTGTTGGAAATGATAAAATAGATACAAATTGCAATATTTTAAACATGTGACAAAGTAGATTAGCACATTTGAAAAGAATATCAGACGAGCGTAATTAAAAGAATTGATAACATTACAGAATGAATGGGATTGACAATTTGGAGACATACAGAAAAGCAGAGAAGAGAATGATCTGGAAATAATTCGTCCACACTGTTGCCCAATCGGCGAATCGATAAATCAGATTAATGATAACAGTGACATAAGTACACATATATATTTAAAAACTTCAGCTATCTCTATTACGATTCAAAATAAATTTATACAAAAACCCCTACTGCTGTCTATTCAACTACTTACATATATATATATTGAAATGTCTATTTAGTTTTCAAGTGCATGAAGTTATTATGATCCCACTTAACAAATTGATACTTCGTTATATATAACTTTATTAGTAAAATCTTTTTTATTTTCAAAATGATCCGTTAATTTCAATATATAAATATATCAAATAAGTCTTTCTTTTTAAATCTTGCTTTATTATATGAATAATTTTCCTTTCTTATCTTTATATGCATTATAAGTGATCATTCAAAATGAAAATAGTCGAGACATAGAAAAGATATTATATATATATAATGAACATAAGAATATGAAAGGAAGTGGTTTATATAATAAAGCAAGATTTGAAAAAAAAAAAAAAGGGCGAGGAGTATTTTTATAGTATGATCCCAAAAATGAAAATACTTGAAGTGATTTCATTACAACAATTGACTTTAAAATATATTATTGCAATTTCTTTTAAAACTTCTTTCTTATTAAATAATTTAAATTTAACATTTACTTTTATTATTTAAGCATTCATTTTTTTTCTTCTTCTTTGTTTAAAAAAAAAGTGAGTTGGGGAGATCTTTATAACGTCTTAAAGTGCTAGTACAAACTTATATGGTTTGCAAGGACGGGGAGAGAATAATAGTTTTCAATTAAAAAACGATATAATTTATTTAAAGTAAAATTTGACTTAATAGATAATTCAGTATTTTAAATTTACTTCAATTTCTGTGACATGATTTAAAAATGAAGCAATCTAATGTTTTTAAAAAAGAAACTTTTAATTCTTTTTTTTTTTTTTATCCTTTAGTTACAATAGAATTTTAAAGAAAAAGAAAAAAGGGAAGAGGGTGACGCTATTACAATCAATTAAAAAAAGAGAAGACTTCATGACATTTTACTTCAACTACTGTAATTATAATTTCAGTTAATAGTTGCCCGTGCTGTAATATAAAGAGAGAAAAAACTCGCAAACCCAACCTATTAAAAAACTCAGAATTATAATTAAGTATAACATTATATGTATATAAATAATGTGCACAAAAACATAAATGCATAAAAAAAACAAATAGAAAGACCAGTAGACTTTGAAAATAAAAAATGAATGAGATATTAGCAAGTCTTTTTCCATAAATAAATAAAACAGACGACTGACTTAAGTATTGGTTACATACAATCCACCTATTTTATATCTAGCAATTCACGATCTAAATTTAAAAATGTGCTTACTTAAATACAACTTTCGTAAGCTGAAAATATTTGCAACTTATTTTTCTTTTCAGCTTTAATTCATATTTTTAAGAGAAGAGATACTTGTTTACAGCATATTCGTTCACTAATGAGTATTTTTTATATTCAGACTAGCAGTTTAATCAGCAATTAATCATCATCATCGTCAACCATTATCAATCCACTGCAGGATGAAGGTCTCTCCAAGTTTAAGCCATCTTCTCCGATCTTTAGCTTCTCTTCTCCATATCACCCCTGCACACTCTCTTATTTCATCCATCCATCTCACATGTGGTCACTTTCTGGGTCTTTTACAATCTCTTGGAATCCAGTTTAAGATTTCAATTGTCCATCAATTATCATCTCTTCTAGCAATATGACCCGCCCAACTCCACTTCAATCTTTTAATTTTTTCAATGAGGTTAGCAAATAATATAAACACCATAATATTATACTACACGAATAATGCCCGATAAACAGAACAGCCAGAATTCAAAAAACATTAATCATAAATAACAATTTGCCAAGTGCCTTCAGTATAATTCTGGTATACATTACGGAAAGTGCTGGGCAAATTGTTGTTTATGATTAATGTTTTTTGAATTTTGGCTGCTCTGTTTATCATGCTTTATTCGTGTAGTATAATTTTCATTATCTGACAGAATTTTTGTATTATTTATTTACACTATAATATTGAAATAAATTGAGATACTGCCAAATCTCTAGCGCTCATTTCAACACATAACTGAGAGCCAATCAGATATCAAGGATAACTATCTAAAATGACATCCAAAACTAAACACCCAACAAAGATTTTACAAGAAAAGGGCAGCCACCCTTCTCTCAACTTTTCTTTCTATATATCTAAGCAAGTTGCAAGTATTTAGGTTTGAAAGCTTGAAGCTTCAAATATCTTCACAATTAACTCACTGAGTCTAAATCATAAATGTACAACGTGAAATCCTATGATTTACAACGAAGTAGTTTTTAGAATACATAACAAACAGTAAAGTATGTAAATAATATTTTAATTTGTGAAGCGTCAATAGTTGAAAATGAAAATAAATCGAGATACTGCCAAATCTCTAGTGCTCGTTACAACACATAACTGACAGCCAATCAGATATCAAGGATAACTATCTACAGATATCAAGGATAACTATCTAAAATGACATCCAAACCTAAACACACAACAAAGATTTTACGAGAAAAGAGTGGCCACCCTTCTCTCAACTTTTCTTTCATATATCTAATCTTGATTTATTTCAATTTTTAACTATCAGCGCTTCACAAATTAAAATATTATTTACATCATAATATGTAAATTTCTAATAAATACTCAAAAATTTTTTTTAGTAATACTGAAAACAAAACCAAAAAAAAAAAAGGAATGCACGAGATAATTTGAATTAAAAAAAACACAAAACTTTTATGATAACCCATAATAAAATCTGACTTGCATATTAAGATTCTATATATCAAACTAAAATGTAATACTTAAGACTTCAAATTGCAATTAGCTAAAATCTTATTTGTTAGTTAAAAATTATTGTCATAATTTTTAGAATTTAAAAATAGATTTATTTTTATGATGGTTGCAATCATCCTATCATAAAGTTATATATAGAAGTGAGGTTAATTTTAATTATTTATTATTGGATGTAAAACTAAACATCTTCATAAATGTTACTTCATTTGACTATTGATTATCTACAGAAAATATATTATAATAACCATAATACATTCATTATTTTGCATGTAGGAATTTCATAATAATTACCTCATTAATCATAAATTTGTAGAATTCATAGCTATAAATAATTGTATAAACTCAATAAAAAGTTATAAAAATATACAAATGAGTTGAAAAGTAAATATAGACTATCATTAATTGAAGTGTATGAATTAAAACCGATTTTCTAAATAATTTTAGGCAGCCAGCATGGTGTCCCAAACACATTTACAAAAACTATAATTCCCATAGTGCATACAATTAATAGAAAAAGTGAATTATTATGAAATCAGGTTAGAATCTGAATGCTACATGAATACATGAGTTACATATTGATTCTACATGGAATATAAAGCAAAAATATTTAAAAATTATTTCTATTAATTAAAAAAATTAAAGACAAGGGTAAAAAAGAAAAGCTATGCAGTCATAGATTAATTAATATCAATGAACCATCTGTGTGGGCATAATATATATACACTAATGTAAGTAAAGATTATTATTTTACTATTTTAAATACATGCAGACAATACATAAATAAATTCTTTATTATTAAAAAAATCTGTACATGCCAATCATACATTTACATGTGTATTATGAAAATGAGGAATAATAGCAAATGGACTCTTGTACAAAAATTCCCACTAGGATTTATGTGTGTGTGTGTGATATGCATATTATAGTAGCAGCTGATTGCTTGCATAATGATGATATAGTTTATAATTAATTTCTGTTGCTAACATATTTTCTGTAGACAGTAGCCTACTCTAGTCATGTCAGATATTACAAGTTTATAAAAATAAAATTAAAATAGGGAATAATATTTAATTGTCTCATGTTGTTTTAAATATTAATTGATGTATTTAAATATTTTTTTATTTATTAAATGATAATATGAAAATTTTAAACATTGTTTTTTTACAGACTAATATGAATATTCATAATTTGGTACTGATTTAAAGTGCGTTAATTGCCATTTTGAAATCTAAAGACTGCCCAAAACAACAACTGACACATCCAAATGATAAATGACATCAAATAATCCACATATGGTCACAATATAATCATTTGTTACAAAATAGCAATTAACATTAATAATTAAAAAAAATTCAAGCACAAATTTCTTGCAACTACGCTTGATCAAATCACATAACTAAAATATACAAAACATAAAAAATGGGAGTAATGAATAAATTTTGAAATATTAAAAGCTTATAATTTATAAAATACAATACTTAAACAAAAAAAGTAAAGGAAAAAAAATAATGGTTACATATTTTAATTAAAAAACCACATATTCAATAAATGTAAAATTGATCAAACCAAACTTATAATTTTGAAATACTAAAAGCTTCTATAATATAACCTTTATTACAATATAGGTCTACAACCATATGGTGAATTAATATAAATGTTGAATAAATATAGAAACAATTGCCAAATCATATTAATTCTACAATTAAAAATAAACCCCTTTTTATCTTAATATTAGTCAAAAGAATAATTATCTAAAATAAAGAATATTGATAAAAAATTAATAAATCAGATTTCTTTCTTACCAAAGCAAGTATTGTTGTGAGCTTCATTTTTCACATGTCGTTATTTGCTGGTGGAAAAAGAATCTAAATGAGATTTATTCATTAAATTTCTCAAAGATTTGAACACTACCTACCAACAATAAAAAGATTAGTGGTTATCTTATTTGAAATCCAATACCTGTTTTACAATTGAAATAATCAGCAAATTTTTATTAATATCCGTAAATATTTTTTTAAACATGTTTCTGTCTTCATTTGTTGACGGTAAAAGTCACTTCAATATTAATACATAGAAAATTATGTAAATAGATACATAGATTTATATCAATTTCTACAGCCCTTAAGGACCTCATTTGATCAAGTGTAGATTCGATATCCACGTCAGCAGATCAAATGTGAATAAGCTATTTTTTGTTATCTCCATTTTTTTCTAATTACATGGAACCAAGGAAGCATCCAACATCAGTATTAATTGTAAAATTAATATGCTTTATTTTATATGGTTATGACATGTTGTAATATAATTTGCATTTTAGAACTTTTATAAGTTTATAGTTTTTCAAAATTATAAGCTTGGTATGACCAATTTTATATTATTTCAACATATGCTTATGGACATATATTGTAATATAATTCATATTTTAGAAGTTATAAGCTTTTAATATTTCAAAATTATAAGAATGGTTCTGCATTTTTTGGATGATACTTTGTATCAGCAAAAACATCCACCTCCTACGCATACTTTAGCACTTTGCACCATCATTATTGTAATAACATTCATATTTTAGAAGTTATAAGTTTTTAGTATTTAGACTGCACTCACTGCCATTTTGTATAATAAAATTCATATTTTAGAAGTTATAATCTTTTACTATTTCAAAATTATAGATTGGTTTGATCAATTTTATGCTATTTCAATATATGGTTATAGGCAATATTATAATAAAATTATAAGCTTGGTTTGATCAGGCTTCTGCATTTTTTGGGTGATACTTCATATCATTAAAAACATGCTTCCCCCTCCCTGCATACTTTGGTGCTTTATGCTGTCATTATTGTAATAAGTCATATTTTAGAAGTTATAAGCTTTTAGTATTTAGACTGCACTCACCATCACTTTGAATTCTAAGAACTGCCCAAAACCACAGTGTCAGATCCAATTGATCCCATGTAGATTATTCAATGTCATTTATTGTGGGTTTGGGCAGTCCTTAGAATTCAAAATGGTGGTGAGCATCCTCTAAATCAGCACCCATAATTTGTTAAGAAGTATTGGTAAAAGAGAAAGAAAAGTATAAGGTAAAATAGATAATTTCTTTTATTCTCTCTTTCTTTAGTAATATCACTTAATTTTAATTTTTTAAAAAAGATAATAATAAGTGAGATAAATAAATGTTTTCGTAAGAAAAGAAAATAAAAAAGTAAGATTTTAAAATTTTGATAAGAAATTTTGTTTTAATTAATGATTTTTTTTCTTTTCTCTTTATCAACCTCCAAAACAAAAGGCAATGTTTTTCAAATCAACAGGTATTAAAAGATTATTTTGTTTCCTGGCATAAGAGAAAAACAATTATAAGGGAGTTTTTTTCTTATGATTAGAATTTTTTTTTTTTAAATAAAAAAGGGAAATAACTAAACTTTTTTGTAAAAAAAGACTCAATTAGTAAGGGTTTGATGTGGGCATGTTAGAGAAAAAATGTGTTTGGATGAATACAGGGATTAGAACAAAAAATATTGAGAGCAGGTTAGAGCAGTAAATCTTAGTGTTTTATGAGAAATAGTCACTGTTGATTCAGCTGTTGAAAGAAACAGTAGCAGCCATTCTTGATAAGGAACAGTTTTTTCTGATTCAGCTGTTGAAGAAAAATGAAACAGCAATTCTGCTGTAAAAAGAACAAGAAGAAACAATTTTGTAGTTTGTAAAAAGACCCTCATCTCACTACTGATTTTAAAAAATGATTTAAATTATAATCATTGTTTTAATTTAAAAAAAATCAATTTTAATAAAACCCAACCCACAAAAAAGAAAAAAGACACTAAAATAAAACCTATATACAAAAATCAAATCAATCTAAAATATAAATTTGAAAAAATAAATAATTATTAATATTAAGATTTTAAAGAAAAAATTTTTTAAAAAAAAAATGTTCTTTTATAATTTTAATATAATATAAACAATATAAAAAAAAATAAAATAAAAACAAAAAAATAACAATTAAAATTTAGAGATAGTATTTTTTTTTTTTTTATATATTTTTTATATATATTTTAAAATTTTTTAAAATTTTTAAAAAATTATTTTTTTTTTTTTATTTTTTTTTATGATTATTTTTTTTATATATAAATAATTATAATAAATAAAATTTAAATAGTAATTAAAAACTAAACTGAGTTGTTTTTTTTTTTTTTTTTTTTAGGTCTTTTTTTTTTTTTTTTTTTCCAATAGAATTTTTTTTTTTTGTGTAAGAAAGAGAACCCAACAACCAAAAAATATCTTTTTTTTTTTTTTGATTATGTTGTTTTTTTTTTTTTTTTTTTTTTTAAATATAAATGAAAAAAGGTCCCCAACAGAACAGATCTTTAAAAAAGAAACAAAATAATAATAATGTATTTTATTATGAGGAAGAAACGAGATGGGGTGAGGTGAGATTTGGAGGGGGGGGGCCGTGGGGGAGGAGGGAAAAGGGTTAAAAATGGATTTGACAAAAACATGTGCTAAGTTTTTGCTAGAAGCTGAGCACCATCAAACCTCACTATGTAACTTGTTCACTAAAGAAAATGTAAAACAGTCCTGAAGTAATCTGCAACAAACCTTGTTTCTATCAAAGAGCATAACCCTTTATATTAGCATGACTGGTAAATTATTATTTTGGAAAGATAAAGAAAATTATTTTATATGAAACCTGAAAATATTCTATTATAAAAATGGAGAAATTGAACTGTGTACTTATCATGGAAACATGTATTAATGAAGAAGCTTACAAGAAGAAAAACCAACATGGAAAAAATTGAAAATTATAACAACCAAAGAAGGATTCAAAGGAAATAAATCCATGATAAAAAGATATTTTAATAGGCACATTACATTTACAATTATAAATAATTATTTAGAATAAATGATAATTGTAATGAATAACTTTATTAGTATTTTTTTAATTGAAACATGTTTCTTTATTTTATTTTCCCTCCAAAATTAAATTATATAGGACCTTTTCATTTTCATAAAAAAAGGGAAAGAGAATTTTTAGCAAATTTAATTTTTTTAATCTTTGATATTTGTTTTTCAATATTAATTCTTATAAAAATCCTGTTTAAAGTTAAGGTTAATTAATTGAATTAGTAAGAGTCAACAATAAATTAAGATTACCTATCAAGTTGGAATTATAGTATCATGTCATTTGTCAATTTTCTTAATTATTTATTAGTTAATTGATTTGATAATGTTTAAAAAATAGTAATGTTAATGTCTTTATTTCTCCAACCATTTGTTTCACAAATAGGCAGTTTGTGTGACTAAATTTCATTATAGCATAGGTTTCTGGGATTTGTAAATTTTATTCAAATTAAATTGGAGTACACTTATACATTTATCTTTCTCTTGTTCACTCAGTCATAATATGTAGGGTCTTGTGATCTTGAACTAGTTACAGAGCAATAAGTTATAGGTGGGGATTTATGTTTATGTTTGGACATCCAGACAATTCTCTGGATGCTGCTAAGTCAAGACCATATTTAAAGTTCATATACTGCATCTTATTTTTTAAGAAAAAAATTAGTTTATAGTGGGTATGTACACTCATAGCATCATATAGTCAGAGCATTGATGATGATCAGCATGTATTTGAATCCCAGCATTATTTTTATGTGAGGTACTTGGGCATTTAATTATGCACATCCAGAGGACTGTGTTATATTTTGCCCTAAGTTTGGCAGTGGCTAGATAATTAGACTTTTTATAATGTATCTTTTAGATCCAATCACAAGAGATGACTGTTGATTATTATTAGTATAATTACTGATGGTGCAGCTTATAAGTATAGTTGTTATAGCTATTTATAATTTTGTTCATGTTGATCTCATGATCATTATATTTGTGATAAATGGGATTGATGTTTCTCATCTCACCATAATTACCCCCTATTTCTTCTGTACCACTACAATATACAGCACCACCATGTGAGTAAAAAGCACATTTGAGCAAGGTAAATTTGACCCCCTCCCAATTCTATGAAATAAGATTTGTAAATTAAAAAGACAATTTTTCCTAGTGCTTTTTCAAGAAAAAATGAAAATATAACTATAATTATTTAACATGTTTTGTAAACACTCATAGTACCATCCAACAGGGTTCAAAACTATCTTTCCAGACTTGCACATGTATTTGCTATTTACACAGGATTTTTTTCTCTTTGTGTCAATATGATTTAGTAAAGAAAATGAATTAATAGAGTTGTGGGCATGCAGCGAAGGATAGACTTAATTAGACAATATAAAGGAAATATACACACACTTTTACTATGAATTCACTATGAAATATTATGTATTTAAAATATTGTATATTTTATTAATAATGGTGGAGTGAAGTAAGGCAATCAGTTTAGAAATCTCTAGAGGTATTACTATGAAGTTTAAAGAAGAAAAAAAAGAGGGGAGGGATTAATTATTGTTACTCAGATAAATCAAAGTTACTATTAATAAAAGTACATTTTCCATTAGCAGAAAAATAATCTATTGAAGAGAGCTTTCACAAATATTAAAATAGAATTTAAAACAATCATTCAAGAATTTTTCAGACTGATCACATTATCTTAAACTACTTACAAAACAAAGGTGGGTTTTCTGTGGAAAAATATACATTGTACAAAAAATTACTTAGTACTCATGCTACAGTTGCTAAGTACAATCCAAATATCCAGATAATCATATAAAGAGATTTAAAAATTGAATTAAGATTACTGTTTTTTAAGAAAGAGTTGGATAATGGACTTCACGTTGCTGTTCACCTTAATAATGGGAGAGGAGTAAACCCATTGCGCCTTCCCTTTTTTGCCATTCCTGAAACACTTTCTACTAAAATGTCTCTTGCAACTTAAAATGAAACCATGAACTATTTGACTGTGCCCTGAACATGATCCGGAAATTATGCTACCTGTTGTAATATTTCAAACCACATCAAGGAAAATGAACTGTTACCCAAGAAGAGGATCAAGAAAGTATTACCAAGGTAATAGTGCCACCACCCACTTATTGTCTATCTCTGTTGCATATTAACTATCACTAAGATTAAATGGAAACATAATGAAAATTTTCATAAAATTAACTTACTTATGTAACAATATTTAATCTGCTTACTATATGATTCTTTATAAATCTAATCATGTAATTTTCTATTAGCCTTGCAAAATTCTTATTCTAAAAGATGTGGCAGTGATTTTCTATATATATGTTTGTTTTTTGTTCATGTAATATGCCATTAATTTATTCCCCAACTCTGCAAATGTGTTTAAATTTAGTTAAGTTTCCTGTCATTAAAAAAGGGAACGTCATTTAATTAATTAAGTTGTTTATTACAAAAGTTGTACATTTGCTCGATTGAAAAGATTTAAATGTTACTTTTCTTATTATACTATGCAATTTGATGGAGGAGGAAGTATTTCCCACTTTCAATGTGTTTATTATTAAAATGACCTTAATAAACAAAATGTAAATAATTTAAGACCACAAGTCTTGGGAGATGAGAGAGTAAATGATTTTATATCTTTCATACATCATTTGTCTAGTGAACCATCATCTAAGCTAATAATTATATATCATGTAATGATTCTGCAAAGAGTATTACCATATAAATAGATAAATTAATGCTGTTAAAAATTTTTTTATCACTTGGTGTCAAATCCTGAACAATGTTAAAGTTTAGATTAGATAGCATGGGGGTAAAGAAAGCTGGGTTCTCCACTTTAAATTTACTAAAAGAAAAGAAAAATACTAAAGCGAGGAAATTATTCTTATATTTCATAATATGCATCATAAGGTTGGTTATCTTTAAATAAATCAGCTTAAGCAATTTGATCATATTGTCAAAAAAAAAAAAAAAACTAAAATAATATAGGTTAACTATGAGCAACATAAATGATTGCTATAATATCTTGTCCAAGTGTTGATAATGTCAGTCTATTTCATAAATTGGGTGCTACTCATCCCAAGTATGCATTGGGAAATATCTGAGCCATTGAGTCTTCGTTTTCAGTCCGTGATAGTGGAATAACCCCTGGACAACATGCCTGTTTGATAGTGGGATTTTGCACCATCAGGGCAATCCCATTCAGGCTAAAAATCTTTTCATTCCAGAGACTGATCTCCAAAAATTTGGAGTGTGACAAGTCGGTCTCATATGATGCAAAATAAAAAATTACATTTTCTTTCAATAATCTAATAAGCATACCATCGTATCTAGTAAATGGAATCCTTAATATAAAAACAGACCAGACATTAGCACCACTATTACAATATCTTATTCTTTCTTCAGTAACTCATACCTATAAAATTCCACAGTTTGGCATTGTGATCACTTGAGACTGAATTATGTGTATACATTTTGTTGCTTGATATTATCATTAAATTCCTAAATCCCGGTACTAGTATTCGACTCTAGATATTTTAATA
This sequence comes from Epiperipatus broadwayi, assembly GCA_028023455.1. Classification (NCBI taxonomy): domain Eukaryota; kingdom Metazoa; phylum Onychophora; class Udeonychophora; order Euonychophora; family Peripatidae; genus Epiperipatus; species Epiperipatus broadwayi. The sequence continues at coordinate 1,646,653 of JAQFVV010000225.1, forward strand.
TGCACAGATTGCCCTTCCCCTACGTTCCACATGAAATCTGAAATCTCTGTTGATCTATGTTATTCTGATGCAATAAAACTAGTTGCATACATAAAATATCGGTAGTTTATTCCCATATTAATAATTGTTGACAAAATTATATATATATCAGGTGTAACAATAGGCTGATGGTAAATGGTTTATAATTCAAATATTTTGCTATAATCCCCTTTTTACTCCATTAACACAATAATAAAAGTTTACTGGCATATCACTGAAACCACATTAGAAATAAATGTATCTAAAGAAAAAATATACTTCTCTTAATATATGTATAAAACTAGAATGTATGCAAATGTACTTGGTTGTAATGTGAGGCTGATATTTATTTGTTCAAATGTAATATATATTAATGCATAATATTTTCATTATTAAACAATATTTAAAGTATTACTCTTGAGTCATTGCTTATACAGTTGATTATGCTTTTCCTTACACATATAGCTATGTACATTAAGCTTATACGTACACATAAGATATAAACAATTTATTATAAGTAACAATTCTATCAATATGACCATCTGCATAATTAGAAGTTTTTTGTTTTCCCACTGAGTTCCCAGCCAGAAACAATTAAATGTGATTTGTGTCATAGGTATTGCTGATCATAGTTGGAGAGACATGGGTGTGAACCTGTGGGGCAGAGTTAGAGAGTGTTCCTGACTTAAGAATCTTGCACATGATCTGATTCAAAGTACTCAGATTGGAATTCGAGGTTTGATTATATGAATTATGCAAATTGACTGGTACAGTATTGTTTTTTATTCATTTATTTCTAAAAAATAAACTCAGAGATTAAAACACATACTAAAATAAAACTAATGTTTAAAAAAATAATTTTTGAAACAATTAATTAAATAATACCTTAAACCAAAAATATTTATTTAGTAAATTTGAAACTTTTAACTTTTTTTTTTTCAAAAGTTTTCATATTATTTTTTGGACAATATTGTAACATTACTAGTAAAGATAGGAAGTATCTGCAAATAAGATAATTTCTTTTAGTGTATTTATCACTACCACCACACACCCATGAAACATTGCCTGCTTCCCTCCCTTCTCAGACTGTTTCTGATATTATATAAGTAATTCTTCATCTAATTTACTTACTTTAAAAATATTACCTTCAGCCAGAGCACTGCTTTTAAGCTCCATCTTTCTGAAGTACAATAGTTGTAAAAGCTAATGATTTCTTTATTAACATTTAGATCAATTTTAATTGGCATGTCAATAATTTATTAAAAATAGTAAAAAATAATTTGTTTGATTCAATACCTCTCATGCATAACCTTATTCATGTTTTCTATTAACAAAGTTATGTTCCTTCAACAATAAAATATTTACACTATGATTTAATTTTTTATGCGCATGTTATTATTCCACTATTAATAACTATAATTTATTATATATATATAATCTGATATTTTAAATTTTTATACTTACACTGTTTATTGGTATAACTTTTATATTTCATTAGGACCATCAAACTATATCAATTTTAAATAACACGGCCGATATAAACAAGGCAAAACTCTCCATACAGTAGTGCCACCCTGTGCCAACCAGAGTAATCAATGGCTGCCAGAGGACTTGTGCATAAAATCCCTATCTACTGCCTACTCATCTAATATCCCCAGACTAGTTTCTGGCTTGTGGCCTTCGTCAGTGAGCAGCTTTGGATCTGAGAGCACTGCACCTAGACCTTAGGATCTAATGCAACCTTCCAGTAACCATCTTTTATCTCTACTTAACTATAAAACTATGAGAAAGAAATTGAAAACACAAAAACATTTTCAATCTAATCTCAATAGCTTATATAGTTATATGGGTCTGAACTCAATTCAGCACCCATACATTTTGGTGTCTTTGACTCTTTAACAACCATAGCCACCACTATCCTATTAGGCAGGATTGGTATTAAACCATTCAGCATCACATGATCACCATCTCTTATACTAGCACATAATTGTTTATAAACAAGGCAAAACTCTCCATACAGTAGTATTTTTGTATTTTCAATTTCATTCTCATAGTTTTATAGTTAAGTAGAAATAAAAAGTGGTTGCTGGAGGGTTGCATTAGATCCTAAGATCTAGGTGCAGTGCTCTCAGATCTAAAGCTCCTCACTGATGAAGGCCACAAACAAGAAAGTAGTCTGGGGATATTGGATGAGTAGGCATTAGATAGGGATTTTATGCACAAGCCTTCTGGCATCCATTGATTACTCTGGTTGGCACAGGGTGGCACTACTCTATGGAGAGTTTTGCCCTGTTTATAAACAATTATGTGCTAGTATAGGAGATGGCGATCATGTGATGCTTAATGGCTGATATAACTTATATACAATTAACATCTTGTTAAAAAGTTGTTTTTAAAAATCCATTTGGTATTTTTAATTCAGAATCTCTCCCACACAAAACTTGTTTACATTCAATAATAAAAGATTTACACTACTATTTTATTTTTTAATGCTTATTAATAATTAAGTCCTACTATATATATTATATTTTATTATATAGTTTGACAAATAGGGATTTAGCCATTATTTCTACCATGAGCAAAGCCAAACTGTGAATACTAGCATTAACCTTTAGGAAATTTTCATCCTCTAAAAATAATATTTTCAATCACTGAAAAAAAATTGTTTACTAAGAAAATTGAGGCAATATCTGTGAAGTTGCTAAGCAACAAACAAAAATTTATATATATATATATATAAGGCTAATAAAAATATAATTGAAGGATTTTTTAAAATATTGCAATGGACTGACTTTTAATTTATTATGCTTACTGTCATTAGTTTTAAAAATAGCTAATTTAGAAAAACTAGACCCTAAAGATTGATTGTCTGCATAAACTTGTTCAAATATGTTAAAAAAAATTATAAACATTACAAGCATAAAGCTAAACTAGTCAATATATTATTAAAATTACCCCAAATCCAAAATTCAACCAGACCAGCAAAAATTATATTAAAACACAATCAAAGAAGTCTGCTTGTAGCAGTGAAACATTTGGTTGTATTTTAATATAATTTTTGTGGGTCTGATTGAATTTTGGATTTGGGCTAATTTTAATTAAAAAATTATGTACAAAAGAGACCTTTGGAAATAGGTGTTATAGTATAATTCAAATATTTTCAATGAGGATTAAAGAATTTGCAGTCAATAATCAAAATAAATACTAGAGCTCTAAAACAAACAATTCAGGAATATTTAAATTAGAGACAGTTCTATTCTGTATAAGTTACTGGTAATCTTTTATCCATATAATATATATATATATATCATATTATTTTGAATTTAAGCTGCATTTTTTATTAAATTTTAAAAACGTAAAATTAGAGTGCAACTTAAATTTAAAGCAAACATTTTAACATCTTATTTCTGCCGATCTCACATTCCTTAATGATCATATCATTGCTTTACATTCTACACATGAGCATAGTAATATGATCATTGATAGCAGTTTATTTGTGGTTCCCTGTTCATACTTTTCTCAATTAATCCAGTTGCTGTTTGATAGCAGCTTGTGTAGAATTGCACTGTATCTGCCACATTTTAATTTTGAGTTTTTTTATTACCAATATTAATTCAAAGTGAATATTTTAATGTCTTATTTCTGCCAATCTCACACTTCCCAACAATTATGTCTTTGCTTTACACTCTATGCGTGCATATATGTAGTATTATGATCATTAATAGCAGTTGTGTAGAATCACATATTTGGACGGATTTTAATTTTGAAATTTATTACTCATATTCATGAATGATGGGAAAATGGTCTACATATGATGCAGAATTCAAAAGAAAAGTTATATTAGTTCCGATTTAAGTAAATAAAAATGTTTATTTTTCAATACCATATCTATTATAAAATCATTTTTAGACCCCCCCCCCCCATTTTCCAAACTTAAAATTCTACTGTGGCTTAAATTTAAGGACAGCTTGTATTCCAAGTAAAATGGTATATAAATTTGAAAAGTTTGTTTCTTAGGCTAAAGATTTTTGCTTTATGGCACTTGTTTTAAAAATTAGATAATTTTCTACTAATATGATCAAAGATGCAGCGACTGCTAGTAATTTATTATTTTCTTTTATTTTGAAAAAAGAAATAGTTTGATTCATTTGAATTTATTTTACTTTAAAAATAAATTAGTCCATAAAGTTCTAGCATCCATAATAATATATTTTCAATCAATAAGATAAAAGTTCTATATTTAAAATAATAATAGTAATAATAAAAAGTCAGATGTCACATGACTTATATATAGCTTGCACTTACAAATATGTAAAGTAAAAAATTACAATTACTATATCTAACAGCATAAAATTAAAATGAATTCTAAAAAAAAAAAAACAATTCACAACTTAACATTTATTTATTTCTACAAATAAAAGAAATAGAAATAGGAATAAAATTTAATTAATAATTTATTACAATTTATCTCTAACGAAATGGAAGTGAAAAAAAATCTCCACGTATAAAAAAATGCATAAGGTAACATAAATTTTGCATAAAAGTACACATATATACCATGATTTGAATGAAACTGAAAATTAATAAAGATACACTATGAAGAATGATATATTATCAGCTTGTGATTTTACTTTTTTAAATATATGATGACCTTGGGATTGTTGTAAAATTGTAATGATTTGAAAAGATTCTTGCAAAAAAGACTGTAATTTTTCACTTTCTACATTTTGATATTTGACCTCCAAGTTCAAGGACTTTTACAAATCTATCACAGTAATATGGTACATTTTTTAAAAAAAGAAAAATATTTGTTTACTTTTAATATTTTCTTTCATGTTTGATTATAAAATATTGTATATGGGTTTAATATTTTTGAAAAGTTGAAGAGATTTCCTACTCTCTGTGATAGATTACATTGTTAAAAATAAAATAAAAAAATCTTTCTATTTTTTGTTAAGTTACACAATTACTATTATTATTTATTTTTTCTTTCTTGATAAAAGTTATATTATAAGAGCTAATTATGAAAGATATATAATTTTTAGAAATCATCTAAACAATGGTTAGCATATTTATGAACAATGATCGGAATTTAAAATAAGATAAATGAATAAATACTAAAAAAAAAAAATTCAAATTATGAAAGAAATCAAATAAATGTGAATACTTGAGTTATTCAATCATTTCTGGTTCATATATCAGACCCCACTATTAAACTGAGGAATTTTTGATATCTACTAAATTTTTAAATATGTATATCAATTATCTTTAACTCAAGTTCAGTTACTCAATAAATGACAGTTAGAATCATAGAAAATCAAAACTTTCCCAGTTTTAGAATGAAATTACATTTGTATAATATTGATCTAGTTTCTTTTGTGTAATGAACTTTCATAGAGAAAAGATACATTTTTACAGTTATTTTTCCAACTATATGCTTCAATAAACTTGAAAAATTACTTTTCAATGTAGAAGAAAACTATAAAGGTAAGATATAATAATTATTATTATTTATAAAGTACTTTGTATATTGAAATATTTTATTATAACAAGCTTTAGTTTACAATGAACACTTTGTATTTTGTATATTGAAAGATTTGAAGAATAATTTATATTTCACATATAATATCTTATGTTTTTCATTTGATTTTATGTATATACATTAAATTTTATATTCCATAGATGAAATACACTATAAAGCAGCCACTTGTAAATGAGTATGACTATTCCAAATGCAAAAAAAAGCACCACAAAAAAGTTTTGAATGGATATGGAAAACAATCTGCGAAACACAAATATGTCCACATATAAAACACACTGGTCTATTTTTCTATTCGATATATTAGTGAGGCTTTTAATTTCTTCAGCAGAAAACTTTTTCTGAAATAATTTAACACTATGTATAATCACATCTCTCCAATATATTCTATTTTCTGCCATATCACTCCAATGGAAACAATAAAATCTTTATCATACAGATAGGATCTACTTCTCCCATAAAAACCATTAACAAGTTCACTATAGAACATCATTGTAGGCAGTCATAGATTGTTTATTTGTCAATCCAGTGAACGTGTGATTTTACAATAATAAATTAATTGGATATAATAGAATATAGTGATTGGTTTTATGATCTTGCTATTATTGTATTTTTAAAATTTTACTGAGCATTTTTAAATAAAATTTTTCCAATGACTCCTTATATTACATTGATAAAGGTCCAAATTTCACTTTCATACAATAAATGAGGCAAAATATACAGCTAATTAGTTGCAATTGTTATCCCTATAATAAAATAGTTTATTTTTCAATTTTTTAAAAGCAGCAGCACTACATTAGAATCTGTATTATATCTCAACATCCAAACCATCTTTGTACATATAAAATTACCAAGATCTTTGATTAGATTTCCTTCTCAAATGGATAATCATCCAAGCTAAAAGTTTCTGAAGATTTGAGAATTTAAATTTTTTGAACATTATAAACTAATCTTAAAATGTTGTACAAAATATTAAATACATTATCGGAAATTACCTTTTGAAATGACAAAAAAAAAAAACACACACACACACACAACCCAATTATCAGTTTACTATAAATCCAGAATCCAAGAATTTTTTTTCTACTTTTAAGCCATCTATAATTAGCTCCTAAGAAATTGTCATAAAAATGAAAATGTTGGAGTAAATACACATCTTTGTTTAACACTACTTTTCATTTCAAATGCCTCAGATTTTCCATTTGTAGTATTAACATCTCCTCATTGCATCATGTAGAAGTTGCATAATATGAATAAATTTTGTAGATAATCAAATAATTTCAAACCTGGCAGCAAGAAATCATGTCTATAATACTTCTTGAGTCTCTAATTCCACATTTGAGTCTCTGCTAACTAAATCAATAAAAACAATGTATAAATCATTCTTTTGCTTCTGTTATTTTTTTTGCATTTGAATGGAAATTAAAAATCATCTCTATAGTATTTCTTGATTCTATAAAACCATATTAAGTCTTTGATGATGTGGAATCAACCTATTCAACAAAATCCTTTAAAATATCTTTGTGTCAGTACATAATAATGATATTCAATGATAATTATTAAAATCTTGTTTATATCCACAATTTTTAAGAACTTGAACAATAGAAACATCAGGAAGTACAACTTTGTGTACTCATATATTTCTAAAAATGCCATTATTTTTGAAGTTAGCATATTAACATTATATTTTAAAAATTTCTCTAGATATTCCATCATAAAAGCCTTTTCATTATGAAGTTTTAAAAGAGTTGTTTCTTGGAACATATTAATTTATGATCTGTCCACCAATTTGCACATGTAAGTTCTTGAGTAATACAACTTCTCTTGTATTTTGACTCCTAACTATACAATAATCTATTAAATGTCATTGTTTTGAATGTGCATACACCCATATTCCTTTAAAGTGGTTTTTCTGCCTAAATGAAAGATTTGTGATAGTCAAACTCCAAAAATTGAATAATAACAGACCATTTAAATTTACTCAACCAATATGATTACTTGCAACAACTTTTAGCTTAAAAATACTTATTATACCAACATATACATTACTCTAAGAAGCAAAATTCTATATTTTAATTATATTATTATAATAATACTAGCCCACAAGGAATAAAAACCTTCTTTCTCTGAATTTAAGGTTAGGGCATAGGCACTAATAAAATGAAAACCAGTATCTACAAAGCAAGTTTTAATATCATTAGTCATTCATTGATATAAAAAAAAATTCCCAAGATTAGAAAATACTAATTTTACAGGAAATCTAACATCACACATTCTCCTTTTATAAAGTGATGTGCCCTGCCAATAAAAAAAGTTTGCAACCATCTACTTGTTCTATTAAACTTTCTTTACCTTGAAGATGAATTTCACTAAGATATTAAATTTTGAATTCCTTAACCAATGTTTCTCAATAATCCTTAACCAATGTTATCGAAGATTTGTATCAAGTAAAGTTTGCATATTCCACTTACCTATATTTAGAAAATCTTTAGTACCATGACTGACCCTTCTTTACCACTATGACTGAGATTATTATTATTATTTCTATAACTATAGGGAGTAATCCACAAGGCAGTGTGCTCTAGCCATATTGAGGGAGCAACTCATTTTTAGATATTTTCTAGGTCCCTTCTATTTCCATAGAATGCAGGGTGATCCTAAATAGAGCTGTCTAGATATACAATTTTTGTTAGCTGAAACTCTTGTCAGAAATCCAGTTTCTAAATGACTCATTAGTGATTGTATTGCCTCAATTAAAAATTACAACTAAGGACTTCCTGCCTACTAAGTCTGCCTCAATCAGTTCTTTTGTAATTCTGAATGTCTTGATTTAAAAAAAAGGAAAAGAAGGAATTGGAATCAGAAATGCTGTGCATGCATAGTTAAAGAATGGACATGTGGTAGCACAAACACATGTCATTATGAGTGAATCAATCAAGATAACCACATTCTACACTAACTCAAGTGAAGAAGACAGAAAAGATTGTATTGGAAACAGAAACTAGTCATTCTATAGGATAGCATGGACTCTTAGTCAGACACTGTTTATTTGTTAATCACAGCGAACCTTTAGAGCACATTGTTTTAAGATTGTATTTTATATTTTAAAAGATTTCAGATTTTTTCTTTATACATGTTAGATTGTGCATATATGATAATTTTTTCCCCTTCTTTAAAAAATACATTTTTTAAAGCCTTGTATTCATATAAAAATGACAATGTAAAATTAAAATTAAGAAGCTTAACATAGTTTAATGTATAAGCAATTAAGAGGAGGACCATTCTCCTCAGGTTATGAATATATTTACCAAAAGATAATTGGATCCATTTATTGTATAATCCTTTACGAACGTTTCCTTGCTAAATATGGGTAGAAATTCAAAATGAGCACAAGATATCAGCCAAATAAAAATATAGCATTAACGATTATTAAAACCATATTCTCATTTGGCTGATGTATTAACTTCAATTTGAATTTTCAAAAATGCTGGCAAGAGTAAGCTTTCTTGATCCTTGCTAAACATACAGACTCTTATATAATGATAACCTGGGGAAATTAAAATTAAGTATTGAAAAAATGATTAAACTTTGTCATTTGTTGTCATTATGGGCTGCATAGCCTTTATTGCTATTCTTTTTATTTTATGGAAACAAATGAGTATATATTTTGAAATTTTACACTTAGTAAAAAAAAAAAAAAAGATTAAATCAAAAAGTTGGATATCTTTTTCAAGGAATGGAGTCCTTTTCATAATCCTTTTAAGACACTATATTCAATTTTTCATCCAAACAATAGGAAAACATGTCATAAATTTGAATATAACTTTTTTCAACAATAAAGTGAAACATAATGCCACTTCAAACTATTTAGGAGTAAGTAATATCTGAGATTAATTCAAAATTAATTTATAAAAAGACCTCCTTGGAAACCAGGCTGCCACTATTTGAAGGTAAGAGACAAGTACTTTATGGATAGCTTCCTTAGCACTAACATATTCAGTCAGTGAACATTATGTTTCTACTTGAAAAAAAAAATTCTTAGAGTAAACTTCTATATAGTTAATTAAACACTACCATGAGAAGTATTACTGGCACATTCAAGTCAACTCCTTTGCTGTAGACTCTTGTTCTTTTACATATTCATCCACCAAAAAATCAGAAGAGAAGTTGCCCACCAGAAAATGTATAAAAAGCTATTACCTAGATCAGACTTGCCAATAACTTAAAGTATAGTTTCATCATCTAAGGTTCATCTCATATCAGAATTCCCTTTTTGGATGTTCAACCAAAAATCTATAACTGAAGAATTATAGTGGACAAATGTAATTCTTATGCGGTTCTAAACAAATGTCTTCTACACACCATTGTAATCACATTTATAGATTAATGATAATCCAAATTCACTGCACTTACCTGCTTTATAAATGGAATTTAGCAACCAGTGATCGATATATATATATAAACAAGTTTAGCAACCAGTGATCGATATAGATATAAACAAGTTCAAAACATTAACCATATGCTAATGACTATCAAATTTATGACTACAGTGATAGAATTGTAAGTCTTAATGAAGCCATTAGTGAATATGAATCCTGGCTGGAATCTCTACAAGTTGCTTTGTGATAGTTTTTTTAATAGCTAACCTGTCTAAAAACATACACAATAAATAAATAATATAGTTTTATAACCAGAATAGCTACCACACGCACACATATACATATACAACATTCAATTCTATATATTTCGCAATGAAATATAATGGATAATACTATTTGATAAAAGTAAAAGAAAAAAAAAAAGTAAATGTCAGAATTTATTATATCACATGATGGATGTGGGAATTAATGTCAAAGCTAATATAAAGAATTAGCAGATTTAGTACTAAGCAATAGACATTAAAAAGATATGTTAATACAATTTTCTTTATACTTCGTAAGTAGAATTAATATATATAAATTAATTCTACTTTGCAGTGAGATAAAAGCAAAGCAGAAGCTGTGTGGGTTTTTATTATTATTATCAATCAATGAATTAAGCTTAATCTGTCAGTAAACATTTCGTTTCATTACATTCTTAAAAAAAAAAAAGTTTGCGATTGTAATTAATTCCTATATATAAAATGCACATATATACATGTAAATCATTTTCTTACTTATATATACTGTATATAAAATAAGGGTATAAGCAACTTCATTTTCTGATAACAGAAGTAAAGTAATGAAGTGACACATTAGTTTTATTAAGAACCAGCAATGGCAGACAATTTTCATGGTTGATTAAACAAATATTTAAAAGTTTTACTTGACAGAATCAAGCTCCGAAAGAAAAAAAAACATTTTTTTTTTTTTTGGCGTTCCTACAACACATCAATTTCAAAATATTGCCTCAATCAATTAGAACTAACATTTCAAAACTTGGAATATCCTAAGTTACAAATAAGTAATAACTTTAATTTTTTTCAAACAGTTAGATTTCGGAAACATTCTGCTTAAATAGCTAATGATGACAAATAGCTTGTCAGGACTGAATACCAAGATACTTCCAGTAATTCCAATTACTCAAACTTTTAATAGTAGCCTTCAGAGAAAATAAAATGCTAAAAAATCATGAAGTTTAATACAGCAAATTTCACCATGAAGCAATTTAAATGATTGAAATGATTCATTCAAAATTAGAAACTGTACACACACTCACAATTAAATCGAGTGTCTTTCATGTCAGTAAGTATTGGCATTCATTTGTTCTAATAAATATTATGTATTTCATCTTTTTAATTATCATTTAGCGAATTTGATTCTTAAATATCACGTGATTTCTTGGCCAACAAATCCTAAGTTAAAAGGTGAAACATTTAAAATAAGTATCGTGATTCATAACTTTATTTGTTAAAATCTCTCTGATTTAACTAGGCAACATGGTATTCTCTTAATTTATTCTAGCAACTCAATTTTAGAGCTTCATGATAAACTTTAATGAGCTTCATACCATAAAAATGCCTAATAATTTTCATTTTAATATATATATTCTACTTCTTACCTTTTCTCTTTCATATAATATATAAACAAAAAACTCTGGAATAAACACTACTGTATTCAAAATATTGAGAAATAATAATAAATAATCGTTATAGTAAGCTTACAACATGTCCTATATTCAGCAGTTTTCAATAAAAATTTAATTTTTTTTTTTTAAAAAAAAACTTCATTAAGGTCACAAAGTATTAAAATTTAGGTAAAGGTTCACTTTAGCAACCACATCACATTCGCCCTCTAGTTTTTAAAATCAGAACTAAAATATTCTAAAATCTTATGTATATGCTCCTTTATTACAATTACAGTAAATATTTATTAAAACATATAAGATAATAAAAAAAATCATTTACCCTTTTAAGCATAATTCTGTCCTATGCATACTAGGTAGTTGGAGAAAAAGGCGGCAATGCTGTGTCTACTCTGGAAGGCAAAAATTCTTGGAGGTGCGATGAAAATAAAGCTCTGCTGGTACCAGATTGGAATTTCAGCTTACGCTTCACTCTCATCCACATATTTTCAGTATTCTGGGTATGTATGTCTTGGTCTTCGGGATTCACGAAGTTATCCTGAGGGACGACAACTGAATACATATATACCCCATTGTTGAGTCTGCCTGATGTTATTGTACACAGCCCAGCCATCTGAAATTATGCGAATACCTGCCAAAGACCCAATGACTTCTTCGTACAATCCCCCTGTGGTATTTTCGGTGGAAATAATATGTTTTGTTTAACTATAAAACTGTACACGTGCATGTAATTCAAATTTTTGAAACCAGAGGGTGTTTTTTTTTGTAATAAGTGCTATAAATTTACACAGTTTAAATTCTTAAGTTATAAATGTTGATAGTTTAAATTCTTAAGTTTCAAATAATTTAAACTAATTATTTTAATTAATATAGTGTAATTATTTCAACTTCTTTAAAATGGTAAATATTTTTTTATTATCTTTTACATTTTAATAAATTGTAATATAGTTGCATATACATAAGATCTTGGAATAATAATTTACTTCTAATTTTGAAAACTAGAAGGCGAACATGATTTTTATGATGTGGTTGCTAAAGTAAACCTTTACCAAAATTTCCACACGATGGCCAGCTTTTCATAATTTATGCATATTAACACAATTATATTATTCATTTAAGAAATAATATATTGTAATGTTCCATGAATAAATTTAAACCAGTATTTGTAAAACATTCAGGTAATTGTAATGAAAGTTTTTGCTTTGATAGTGTTTTTTATTTTACATGTGGAAAATAATTTAAATAAAGCAAAAATTAAGGAGACATATTTTATAAATAAGACAGATAATTTATTAAATAAATAATGTAACTGTGTGTTTTTTTTAAAAATGTTAATAGTAAAATGATACTAAGGGTGGCAGACATGACTAAAGCTATGATTTATTATTATGTGAGGGGAGACCCAAAAATAACCCCAATTGTTCCCTGGTTTGCATGCCTGTTGAAATATACATTTCTGCAGTTACACACTTTCTGCAGAAACCCTTCTACATCAATATGCCAAATGACATTACCATGAAAAATCATAATGCCACATAAAACATTTTTTGTAAAGTGCATTTTGAGTATTTGTCGATGTTTGTAATGACTGAAAAATTCAAACAATGTGAAATTCTGTTTTCATTTACAGGAAATGACAGGAAAAACAGTTGTAATGTTTAAAATATTACAAGCAAGCTAATCTTGTAAAAACACACAAGTTTATAAGTGGGTTTAAGGAAATGTTAAATTTACCACATCCCTAAAAAGCATAGCAAGTGAAGTCCAAATTCAAAACAACACTAGTTTTTTTTTGGATGCAAATGACATTTTTCTCTCAGATTTAGTTTGTAATGATCAGGCATTTTATTTGCAAGTACTGAAACATTTATGTGATGCAGTAAAATGTAAACATCCTGTTTTGTGGCAAAAAAAAGAATGCAAGTCTCACCCTGACAAATGTGATCCTTCAAAGCCTTGAGAGTGAAATACTTTTTGATTAAATTCAGCACAACCCAGCTTATCTATCAGCTATATTCACTCGATCTTGTTTTGTGTGATTTTTTAAAAAATCTCTGGAATGATAAAATGTCTCAATTTTTTTTTTTTTTTACAGGCTTAGAAGTGGTGAAAAAAAACCCACAGAAGATGTTAAAGGGCAACACTTTCTTTACAAGTGTTTCTGGACTACTTTGAAAAATGAAAAACACATTTAAACCAGTACTTTGCATCAAATGGATAGTGATTTGAAAGATTAAATTTAAAACACTTAAAAATAAATAAACAATTTTTTATCATCAAATTTCTGTTACTTTTGAGTACCCCTCATATAGTGATATTTTGAATATTGTAGTTTTATTCCAGAATTGTTTGCTTATTATAATTATTTTATCAATTACATATATATATGGTGATTCTGGAAGAGAAATTTTTCAAGTAAACTATATGTATGTACATATTTTTTTTTTTTTTTTAAAAAAAACAAAACGTTTTATGCCTTAAAATTATAATTTTTTATAAGTTAATTAGAGATACAAATTACTTTACATCTATTTTCATTTTTATATATACTGTAATCATATTTTAATATCAAAATTAATAGTTACAACTATAAATTCTAAAAATAATTTATTGAGTTATCAATAAAGCAAATAGTAATTATTACTGTTGCAAATAAAATGATTGGAAGTGATATTAATATTATTGATTCTTTTACCTAGTGAAGCAAATTATTAAACTTATTTAAGATGCCTTCCTGTGCACATTTGATAAATACACAACATCTAATTATATGTATCAAATTTTGTTTTATTGCAATTAAAATTATATTGAAAAATACACACACACACGCATACTTATGTCTGAGGAATAATAAACAGAATAAAACGATGCAACATTAACTACAACAGGAATAAAATATTTAAAAATATTTTTGGGTTTAATATTATTTTAACTAGATGATTTAAAAATACACTTAAAAAATAATATAAGGTTTTTAGCATAATATTCAAACACATGAGAGCATGCACAAATGTTTTATATAACTGAATGTATTTTAAAATTAAAAGGTATAATCATAAAATGTTTTAATAAATTAATTATTAGAGTAATAATAATTAGATTTATTATTAAGTATGATGGAAACTTTAAAACAAAATTTAAAAAAAAATCTGATTGTTTTAATAGAATGAGTAGTTTATTTTATAAAACAATAATGTGTATTTATTTTACTCATTAATTAATGTAAACTGGTATTTAATATTTTGACAGAATATGTGTCTAAAATTTTGGTGCAACAGATTTAAAAATTTACCAAAATATCACCTACTTCCCATTGTTTCTAAGCAACAATGACATAATATACCAATAAAAATTTTAAAAAGTGAAGAATTTTAGGTAAAATTCATGATCTCATTAATCATATGATAGGAACATACTTGATAAAAAATTTTTAGACTGCTTTAATATGATGTCTGAATAGAAAATCAACTAAAAAATTTACCTCTTTAATGGAAAATATTCCTTTACATTGTCCTGAATGAAGAAACTAAATGTCTAACAATATGTGTCATTCTATAGTGAATTTAAAAGAAATGAAAATCAAATAATTGAATTTTAACTATGAAAACTTTTAAAAGTGCTTCATGGAATGCTACATTTTATTTGAACTGCATTATTTATTCATCTCTTTTTCCAAACCAGAAATTACTTACTTGGATTTTATATTTGCTATATCAACATGAAGCTTCAGATGAGTATTATATAACTAATGTGGATTAATAAATAAATAATATATTTATAAAAAACTAGATAATGCTTTGGATATTAATTTAAAACTAATGTATCCAGTGGATTAAATATTACCTAATACTACAACAAGTACAAGAATCAAAAGTTATAGATAATTATTACAAAAAAGATTGCTAATAAAATTTATATTTATTAATATTTTTTGTCTTCAGAAATATTCTTAGAGATTTTATAATGAATAAAAACTATTCCTTAAAAGATTAATTGCTGCATTTACTATCTAATGAATATAAAACAAATAAGTATAAGCTTGTCAAATATTGTTTGGAAACTAATCATTAGTGGATTTGTACTTATAAGCTCAGCTTATATTCTTAAACATTTCTATAAGGATTAAGTGTTGTTATACTTATCACTTAGGATTTCTTCATCCTTCAAACACCAATAATTTAAAATTGTGAATACATAAATGATTATGCCTGAATAAATATTTCTTGGATGCTTTTAAAGACTAAAAATTATATTCTTAAGGATATAATATAGTTATTGAATTTGTTTAATATTATATTTAAAGTTTTATTGTTCTGTAACATTCTCAAAAAAGAAAGGTATGATAAAGATGATATAGGTAACATATTATAATTATGAGTGTAATATGTTATAATGTTTGTTTGTATCTTGAAGATTGGTTGAGATTAGCTTTTAAGTTAATTAAAAATCATTTATAGCAACATAATATTTAATATATTTTCTTGATCACTTGATGTAACCTCATGCTTTATATAATAAAAGTAACTAGAGTATACATTTGAATATTTATTAAGATTATTCCTTATTTTTTAAAGATGCACTTATACAAGTCTATGAAGATTATATATATATAAATATGCAAAACCATAAAACAATACAATACTAGATTAAATTTTAAAAATTTTACCAAAATCCTTACACAACCATGGTTTCATCTACTACAAATAGACCTTCTCAAGTGAAAAATCAATCTAAAGGAAAACATATATATATATATATATATATATATATATATATATATATATATATATATATATATATATATATATATATATACAAACAAACCTTCCCATAATTCACTACAAATTCCACCTTCCCTTAATATCAAAAGAAGTCTTCATAAGATTGATAGCCTCAGAATCAAGGAGTTTTATCATCAAAGTCTCCTTTATTCTTTTATATATATATAGTAACCCCTCACACCTATATATATATATATATATATATATATATAGTAACCCCTCACACCTATCACCAACACTAACAATTACCCAGGGGCACCAATTCTATGGATCATAGAATAAAATATTTATTTAACTTTACCTAAATCTATTCATGAGGCTCTTAATTAAAGCTTTCACCTAAAACTAACTCAGTTGAGGGATAAAGAGGTGTGTGAGGTGTACAATGTACATTAGATGTGGGAGAAAATATTATTACTAATAGGAATAATCATCTATTAAGTTCTATGCTAGACAAAATTAAATTGGTAAAATTCTACCAGCTAAAATTAACTAATTATACTTTATATTTCACCTCCTCCCATCATCCATATGCACCGAACAACCACTACTATATTATACATTTAAACTAATAACTAAAATAAATAAAAATAATATTTTAGAAATTGTAATGTATAATTCACTGGATCTAAACTCAAACTAAACTTATCATTACTAAATTTTAATTACTCACTAATCTAATCTGGCTAAATGAATTTATTATCTAATCTAAATTATATATTGAAGATCTCAGGGAATTAACTTATGGTATGGCTTGATCTAACATTTCTATACCTCAAATTATTATTTAACACTATGAAAATAATATTATAAACCAAACAATACCCTAATTTGATACTTGCAGTTAGATAATGAAAGAAATCGGGCACATTTTGATTTCAATTCATCATCTAAACAAAAATTAAATAACAAAACCCTTTTAAAATGATTAGTAGGTAATTGGCATCTCATATAGTGTTTGAATCAAGGAAATCAATATCATCATATCTAGAGATTTATTATAATTAAATAAAATACAATTATGTTACATTAAATAAAATAAATGTATAAGCATGTGTGGAAGTGTGAAACAGGAATGAATGCTATAGAAGAAACTCCAAATACAAATTTTGATAACACAATATTTATTAATCAAATAGAAAAATAGCTAAATCAACATTTACTTTTCTTTTATTGGTATGAACACAAATTCCAAAGGGATTTAATATCATTGATTACAGATTATACAAGAAGATATAATACAACATGATTCGTTAACTTTTTACATCTACTATATTTCATTCATCAGAACATTTTGATAGATTGGTAAAACATTTTTATTTTAAACATTAAATGAACTAAATAAGTCCCTATTATTTGCTATAAAGAAATGGCTCTTTAGCTATCAGTGATTTCTAATAGACTTATACAAAAATAAAAATAAAAATGACCTTACACTTTTAGTAACTGATTACTAAATTATCTTATACTCCACATTTTGCTGGATAACATTCATTTACCAATGACAACAACATAGATTAATATTCTAATTACACTGAACAAATTAAGATTTTGCATTGTTACTTTAAAAGTATCTTAAATAAAATTAAAATAAGGAGATTTAAACTAGGAATAATATTGGACTATCTTACCACAGAAAATAAGTACTTCTCTTAATTAAATGTATTTTTCTTTGTAATTTTGAAGTAAAGTATTCTATTGAATAACTAGGTTCTGCTTTGCCAAAATAAAGTAAATCATTGTATTCATTAACTATGTCCTATCTTTGCTTGATTATTTATGCAAATTATGATTGAATGATAAAAATCAATGAGATGAAGCTTAAATGATTACTACAAAATGTTTTAATATAAGTAAAGTTATACATTAATAATGAATTTTTTTATATCTCAAAATTAACAATTTGTACATGAATCTGTATTATGCTGTGTGTCAAAGAAAATAAATAATTAATGTTAATCAATCTAATCAGTTTGCTTATGATATTTCAATATAATCATAACACGGACGAAAGCGAAGATCAATCAATTTTTATTTATTAACTACAATATAGCTGTTTTATAAGACACTATACTTTCCTTTTATTCTTCTTTTTTATCATAAACTATCAAACACTAGGCTATAGCATAAGCTGGAAAACATCCAATACACACATGGGATAAAAGATTTCTATAATTCAAATCAGGTAAATACAACAATAACTCCCAAGTCTAGCTTTAAGACTAAATAACTGGTGGAATAACTCATCACCAAATGAAAATTAGGGAGATAACATCTCTAGCTTCATACACATTTAATTCAATATATCAAATATAAAAAGTGGATTCAATCCACTCCTATCAAAATACTCCAATACATGGATAAGAAAAGGAATATTCAATTCCCTACACTATACTACACTGCACTGGGCAAACTACCCATATTAAATATTCAACTAACAAATACACTGACTCAATCCCATAAAATATAAATATTGTGAACTTTATAGCATATAGTCACAAAAATATTTTTCATTCAGTCATAACAAAGAAATAATAATTCTCTCTTAAATAACTTTCTAATTCTTCAAAATGATTGATCATCTTTTCCTTCCGAATCTGATTGATTTAAAATCATTTTTACTTGCAATTACATATAATTATAAATAAGTTTAATAATAGACACAACACATATATAAACATATGATATACAGAGCATTTAAAATCACAGTAAGCAAAGAATTACTATTAAAATATTAATTATTATTGCTAGAATTAATAAAGAATAAATATCTCATATCTGACAATATTTAGGACTTGGTAATGTTCAAAGAACAGTTGGAGAATAAAATACTAATTACTATGGACAAAGCAAGATAAATAATTTTTATAATATAATGCATTGATATTGGCACGAATCTGTAGTTAAATTGAACCTAAATAAATAATAAAATTGTATGTTATAAATGAAATAATTATTGAAAACAATAGTTTTCTAATTTATAAAAAAACAAAATATATACGGTAAGATTTAATATAATGAACTTTTTATATTAGAATAATTATTCCCCCCTATTGATCAATAAATTGATTCTTCCATTCATTTTATTATAAGCGTGGATTATTAACACACGACCAAACTTCATATTAAAATAATAATAATAATAATAATATAAAATTACCAGCATAATGTATTTTTTTCATTATGCTATTCTGAGACGTTCTTGAAGAACAAATATAATAATAATACATATAATAAACATATTTAACTAATACTAACTGTCTAAACACTATTAAATAAAATAAAGTTCTCTTCTTTTTTCTTTCATTCCAAATGAAATGAAAAGTTTATAAATAGTTTTACATGATTTTCCTTGTCATGTCTCCAAATGAATAAGAATGATAATTATAATGCACAAGACAAATATTAACACAAAACAGCACATTCCTGCAGGAGAAAAGAAACAACATTATTTTTAATTTAGAATAACAGGTTCAATGTTCTAGCAGTTGGCTATGAATTCCTGTTAATGCTGTGTATTAGGAAACATTAATTAGGCAATGCACACTTTAAGACGTATAAGGTAATATTTCCTATTCATTCATGAAATTTTAAAATGCCTTCAATAAGTGGAAACATATAAGTTTATCCATTTTATCATTTATTTCACGGGTTAGTATTAGAAAACAGGTAAATATCAATTGTTCATCTCTTTTGCACACATAATTTTTATCTCCTTCAATGAGTAAAAGTGGAAATAAACATCTACTATTCCAATAAATGTATCAATAAAACTATATAATTCTTGTGTATATTTTTGAATTTTCTTTATATTTAGCATGAAATATATTTATTAAAGTTCTGAAAATGTTCAATGACAGTTCACATTTTTCCCACATATAAATGTCGTATGTTGCAGTTATTCCCTTCATAGTATGATTAAAACTTAAAATTTAATTGTTATAAAATAAACAAACATTCTTTTATCCTTTCCTGTTAATTTTAAACTTAAATAAAACAATTTTACAGTTCTATCAAGCATTCCCATTTCTTAAATAATAATAATTTATCTTGAATAATAGAATATAACACTTACATGTACTTTAGCATAACATTGGGACAATTTAAATGATCAGCTGGAGCAAAATTAACGTATCTTTTAGTGGTTTTAAAGTACACATTTCACAAACAAATAATATATTTAAATTTTCAACTTGAACTCTGGAAGAGGAAAAACAATATCATTATTAAACTTTGCTAAATAAACTTAGTTATAGCTGTCCTTGGTTAGCTATAATTGCCCTTGTAAAAGTTTTAATAATTGACCGCCCTCTTCAAAAGTAATAATAATCAACTCTGCCCTGTTAAAAGTAATAAGTATTCTTTTTTTTTAGATTTTTTTAATAATCATTACCTCACATTGTTCTCTTCCAATTGTTCACAACAACATTACATCACCAGAAAAAGATTGTCAATCGCTCCTCCCACTTGCAAACTTACTTAATTAGGCAAAAACTTGAGACAGTAAAAAAAAAATAGAGTTGAAAAAAAAATTATTTCGTCTTTTAAATAAATGGGAAAAAAAAATTTGAACAAATAATTAAATATTTTTAAAGCAGTAGAATAAAATTGATGACAATTGTTTTAATAAATAAAATATTTTACAGTATTTGTCATTAAATAATTCACCAATCTATAATCCATTGATTTATTTAAAATGTAATTAAGCTAGATTTTTAATACTGTTATTGCTAAAATTAAATATTTGAATGTGATGTGGGATATTTAATGGTTTAATGAAACATATGAATGAAAAATGAAGTTGTATAATGCATGAATATTCAGTAGTAAATGCTATAGGTATTACACTGATATGACTGAAATGACAATGTGAATGATGATGAGTGAAACATATTTTACTGTTTATTCTATAATTTTAAATGTATAAAACAAATGGTCTAGAAAATCATTCTAACAAAACCGAATACTGCTTTATGAACAAATAAAACAAGTAAGCAACAACTCAAACTGTACTGACTATACATATAACAAACTACTCCCCTATTCTATCACTGACTATACCCCAAAACAAGATACGAAACATTTAAAAAATCTTTTAATTATACATACACTTACTTTTAATTACAGTTTTAAGTCAAAATAAAAAAAATTGTAAAAAATTTCACGTTATTTCTTTTTTTTTTTTTTTTAAAGAGGATTATATCAGACATTACTGATATACTACCACACTACTACAATGACTATTTCTGGTGCCAAACCAGAAGGTCACAATATATATATATATATATATATATATATATATATATATATATATATATATATATATATATATATATATATATATATATATATATGATAACACTTATAGCATTGATACCCAGATAAATATTATTGTTTAGCTGAAGCAAACTTCTATTAATACCTTATTATAATTTTCATCATAATATAAGTTTGATGAGCATATTATATAATGCTACCAGCATCTGGCATAATCAGATCAAGTTAACTCCATACTTTTATAAGAATAAGATATATAAGTTGAATTAATATTCTGCTCTTTTATAAAAGGATTTAGTTTATGAATCTGATACCTATAAGAAAAGGTTACTATTACTTTAATTAAGGATACAATAAAACATTGTCATATTTTGCTTATTGTTAATACTTAAGTCTTTAAGTTAACTGTTACACAACCTTCTCCAATGAAATGTTCTTGTTATAGCATCACATTCCAATATATCACACAGGTATTCATCACTACGTATTTATTCTGTATAGCATTACAATATTATTTATTTTTTAGAGAACTGTTGTTATGTTTATAATTTTTTTAAAATATTTTTATCATTTTATTAATAAAATTAGTTTTATATTTGTTAATTATCTGATTAGTTTGTCATTAATTAGTTAAACCTCATCATCTACATGTTGCAAATAAATAAAATATGGTCACACAACCCTATAATTTATCACACAGTACTTAAAAGGAATATTCCTTCTTCTTTTTAGTCACATGCACCATTTCCATCATAACATTTTATTAATTTAAAACATGAGTAGATACAATAAAATCCATCTGCTATTTGGTTATATCAATAATAAATTATTTCATAATTTTTGAGATTAATAATTTAAAGAATAGTAATTATTATATTTGGTTAAAACCTTAAAATAATTGTTCACTCTAATCAATGTAATATAAGAATTTATAACCTACTTGCTAGCCTTGGTAAAATATGTAAGTATAGCAAACTTACACTTTAGATGTAGTAATAGAAAATCAACTCTGGGATATTAATATTGCTAGTCTTAGATAAGCATCTGCATATCAGTGTATGTTTTTTTGAATATAGTTAAAGAGTCTTATACTGTAACAAATCCAGAAGGGAGTTTTATCATCAGCCTTACTCTGGATAATACAGAGTTTATCTTTCTGTAATAAACCCTTTCCTTCTCCTATCATTGTAAGGTTGTACATTTTATGTAGTTACAACATATATAAATCATAAAAGATAATAAATCAGTATTGCTGCAATGTACTAGGATAATTTTTCAGATTTAAAAAAATGTAACAATAATTCAATAATAAACTTCTTAATACTCCATTACAAGTCTGCTGTATATAATAGACTTTTTTTAAAAAAGCTTTCTCTATTGCAAGACAAAATCTCTAAAAATTTCTCATAAAGGAACAGTGAAAAAGTAAGTAAGAACACTTATATACTGTTAAAAATAAACAAATATTAAATAGTTCTTAATTCAACATCCATAGTATTAAATCAATATTTATACCATGTTCTCTGTTTTAAACCTATCTTTATATTGTACAATATATTTAAAAATATCAAAAATAATAATTATTTAATGATTATTTTGTAAATATTAAATAACAACAGTACTGTAATAATTAATTTTAATATTCATTTGATATATATTTACAATATGATTTATATATTAAATATTGTTAGAGCTCACAGTAAGAAGAAGGATGAGAAAAAAGAGGAGAATAATAATAACAACAACAAAACATTTATGTTACCCCCTCCTTCTTCACTTAACTCTAATTTAGCAATTGCATTAGGGGTTTTTTCTCCTTTAAGATAATGTTCTATAAGATTTAATAATTACATTTTATCTTTTTTTAAAAAAAGATGAACTAAAGAAAATATTTTTTACAAAGTTAGCAGTTAAAAGTTTTCATTCAATGCCTTTTAAACACATTATTTAATGTGTAATAATTAAATAAATGTTATCTAAATAATAAAGTGTAGCCTTAAAAATTTGAAAAGCCCTCTAATAGTATCTAGATGTTAGAAATTGCCAAATTTTCAATGGCTAATTAGATAATTCAATCATCAGTGCTCTTTGAAGAAAAACATTTTTTGAGTGCATTTGAAAATAAAAATTCAGATTTCATTTTTTAATGTATTAAATACTTTTAAAGCATTTTCATAAAAACAAAAGCTTTTATATATTTGCTTTTTTTTATTATCAGTAATATAGGAATGACTACATTATAAACTTAAGAAAAAAATTAGGCTTTTATTAAATATAATACATTATTAATAAATACTAATTATATTTTGATACTTTGTCATTACTGGTGCAATCAATTTTACTAAATTTAAACTCTGATTTAGTATCTCTTTTAGTTAATAAATACTAATTATAAATAAAGTTTGAAAAATGTTTACTTACATACTTTTCTGAAATTGCATAAAAACTAATGAAATAAATATATCCGATAAAAAAAAAAAAGTTCCTACTGAAAAAAAAAATTACAATTATGAAAATAATAATTTACTAAGGCTGTATGTAACCTTAGAAATAAGCGTCTGAAAAATACGAAGGTAGGGACCTCTAAAGGTCTTAAAACACAAGCTTACGCTATGAAGAAAAGCTTGTGTTTTAAGACCTATAGAGGCTCCTACCTTCGTATTTTTCAGACGCTTATTTCTAAGGTTACAGCCTTAGTAAATTATTACTTAATATAATAATGGGCGTTTAATAAAATTTATAATCATGAAAATAATAATTTAGGAAATGTTGAAACATTTAACAACAGAACAGGTTTGGTTTATAATAAAGAAATTTATTTTAAAGCTAAATGTTTTCAATACATAATTATAGCATTATACAATAAAAGATAGTTGAGACATTTAAGTTATAAATAAATGAATGTTGTAAAAAATAAACATTATCAAATTCTGACTTTTGTAGAACATAATTTTTCATTGTCAGCAGAATACTAGTCATAAAGATTAATGATACGTAAATGAATTTTAATAATTAAAATTTGAAAAAATCCTGGAAATTGTTTTATATAAAAATAGTTTTTGCCTTGATTTATTTTTTTGAAAGATACGCATTTTAATTTTAGGTCTCCTAAATTAAAAATACTAATCCAATACATCTTTAATAACCTAATAATGTAAAAGATGCATTAAATTTTATGATGTAATTCAATATATTAAGGTGCTAAAATAAATTGCTTTAAAATAATAACATGTATAGCAAATCATTACCAATAATAAATTTTAATACTGAATTACCTAGTTAATTCAATTAGTCTAGTTTTTAAAAATTATTCTACAATAAATTCACCATATATATAAAGATGTAGTAAACCAATAAAGCCAATTACTCAAGACTTTAATAGATTTATAAATATAAATGATAACAATCAACCCAATTTTTAGTGTCTATATAAACATATCAGACCATAAATAAAGGTGGCACCAGTGTTATTATTAAAAGAAGTTGCCTTGACTACAGATTGAGATTGTGGATAACTTAAGGGTTGATTGTTATTATAAAAATATAGATACAATGACAAACAAAATACAAATAAAAACTCACAACAATTTTAAACATGTGACAATGGAATTGTAGCAACAGAAATATAATTAAATGCTATTATTGGTATAATAATTAATAATTACATTAAAAAATATCATAACTTTAAATGCAATGTCAATTTCTATATAAACTTCTCAGTAATTTTCTTATTATGTGTGTGCATAAGTTTACACATATTTCTTTCGCATTATAAGAATAAGTAAGCAAATTTTAGAAACAAGTTTAAAAATATCACTTGTTAAATAAATTTAAACATTTAAGATTAAAAAAAAACCACTTCTGTTAATTTTATTGCTAAGAAATTGTTGATAGTAAATAGTAACAATAATAAAACTTACTTTATTAAGATTGCCAAAACCTAATCTTTGTATGGCTGCAACTTTCCAGTCTGGAAGTGGGGGTAGAAATTGAACTGTGTTTGGTAAAGCTGTGTTGGAAACAGACTGTTTCAGTACCCCTAGTGGAAGAGTACAAAGAATAGCATCACCTTTGTATGTTACAGGATTTGAGTTGGTTCGAGCATTAACAGAAACGACTTCAACACCTAGAAAAAAAATCAATGAGCAAAAATGTATCACTAGACATGTTATTTTAATTTTATTTAATTTACTGCACATTTTAATAAAGTTTATTATATATTATATAACAATAAGTTTGTATTTGTTTTATTTTTTAAACTTAAAAATTTTAACTCTAAAAGTCCTGGTCCATTATCTTTTTTCTCCACTTCATCTAAAAACAGTTTATCATTTAACAGTAAATGATAGAATGCATTCTTTAGGCATAATAAAAAAAAATAACATTTTTTTTAGTCATGGTGTATAACAATGGGGAAAACTAATTTTATTGAGGAGACAACTAATGATTATCCAAAAAAAGATAGAATGTGCTGACATTCTTACATTTGTGAGCCTTCTACAATAAATATATAATATTTTTTAAAAAAAAAATTATTTCACTTCAGTTTAGATCAGCAGTTGAGGGTCGAACAACCCTTTCATAGGGGTTGCCTAGACCATTGGAAAACATGTTTTCAATTCATAATAGTAGCAAAATTAAAGGTGGGGGTCACCATAACATAAGGAACTGCATTAAAGGGATGCAGCATTGGGAAAGTTGAGAGCCACTGGTTTAAATAATAAATATTTCTGAAGAGGAAAAAAAAAGTATATGAAAAAGCCCTTCCATAAAAAAATTATGAGAAAATACTAGTGAGAATAAATAATATAGTAATACTCTTACAAGCAAAATAAATTTTAGAACCATAGTTAATCACCTAAAAAAAGTGTAGCAAAAAGCAACAGCAGTATTATTAATGAAAAAAACAACAAACGATAATGGCACATTTCACTATCATAAAAAAATTAGCCTAGGTATAAAGTATTGAATGATTATTATATTATAATGTGGAAGCAGTTAACATAGTAGACACATATAGTCATTTCATTCAAGAGATATTAGAAAACATAAAATTCTTTTTATCTTAGGTCAGAAAATTTTAAAAAATATGCATCAAGAAAGTTGGATAAATATCATGCAATTGAAATCTTTTAGTTTCTTGAATTTTTTGAGGAATTATGTTCTGGAAAGACAAACCTCATGTTCATGATGTAGATATTCTTAGTCTAGAATTTTTTCCATGAATACCTGAAATGGGCCCTAATCCGAGATCATGGTCATAGCAGGGGGATATGTTGACCACTATAATATGAAATCAAATATATTTCTGATACCTACTGATATACTGTTACTGTATTTGTTTCTTCTTAAAAAAATCATTACATTAAACATATACAATTTTCATTAACAACTCTACCAGCAAACATTTCACATAATTCACTTATGGAATTGAATCTATTACTGACAAGTTTTTATTTGAGTTTATCATGAAGACATTTTTTGTTAAGCTTCTTCATATAAAATTTTATATTAAATATGAAAATGGATACCCAATTTCCTTTTAATTTTTTTTCTTCAAATTAAAATGAAAATCATTTATTTAACAGCTTTTCTATTAATATTAATATATCTCAAGTTTCCATTACTATTTTAAAAAAATTCTTTTTATAAATATATTTTCACTATTACTAGTGTAATTAAAATTTTTTTGTGATTATAACACTATAGATTTTAACTTATATATTAAATAATCAACTTTTAATTTCATTTTCCTTATTCAATAAAATATTGCTTTTCCAAAAATTATTTAACAGGATAATTACGAATTTAAGTAAATATAATTCTCTAAAATTATTTCCGATATAATTTTTGATTTTGAAATTTTCAAAATTATGTTTAATGCTAGATGTGATATGTTCGACTATTTCCATCATCTATGAGTGTTATCTTTCCTTTGTTTTTTATTGATCTGATCACGTTTTTTTTAACAACTACATTATTTCCTCATTTTCTATTTTTAGCTAAAAATAATCAATATATATTACATTAACAAATTAAACAATCACCTTCTTCTTTAAAATATATATGTTCTCCAACATTATAAATAACTTCACAAACTTCTAACTTCTTTTTAAAAACTTTATTTCCATACATAAATTATATGAACATATGTATAAAAAATCACAAATTATACATTTCCAACGCTTCAACTGTTTTTTTCCCCATTACAGTCATTTTCAAGGACCTATAACAAAAAAATACATATCTCTACATAATATTTTAAATACAAATCTCTTCCATATATCAAACATTAATACATCAAATTCACAATAAAAAAACATATTAACTATACAATATTATATTTTACATACATATTCCTTCATTTTCTCCCTTTATTATAAAACTTCCTTTTTACATTAAGTATAATTTTTCAAAAAAATATTAGAAACCATCTAAAGCACCAGTAAACAAAATACTATTAAATCCATTTAACTATTTTATCTAACTTCCATATCAATTATCTGCAATTCCTATCTATACTTTTAAATCTCTTTAAAAACTAATGTAAATTATTTCTATCTTTTAACAATTTACTTAAATATCATTTATACAATCCATATTAATTACATTCTATTTTATATTCTTATCTAACACCATTAATCCTATTTAAAACAGCTTTATATCTTTTTATGTAAAAATATTTTTTTACCATCCTTTCTCAATAGTTTTTAACCCTTTCCAACATTCTAATATCAAAATTTTAATGACCAAATTTTTTATAATATATATACATTGGAATGTTTTTTAGAAATTCCAATGTATGTAAACATTACAAAAAAATTTGGACATAAAAATTTTGATATTAGAATGTTGGAAAAGGTTAAAAATTATAGAGAAAGGATGGAAAACTAATATATTTACATAAAAATATTTAAACCTGTTTTAAATAGGTTTAATGGTGTTGGATATGAATATAAAATAAAAGGCAATTAATATGAAATGTGTAAATGTTATTTAAGTAAATTGTTAAATGATAAAGAAATAATTTACATTAGTTTTTAAATAGATTTAATAGAATAGATAGAAATTGTAGATACCTTGATATGGAAGTTGGATAAAATAGTTAAAGAAGGAATAAATTTATAATTGGGGGTGGGTTAAATGGATTTAAATAGTATTTTGTTTACTGGCGTTTTAGATAGTTTCTAATATTTTTTTGTACATTTGTTCTTAGTATGTAAAAAGGAAGTTTTATAATAAAAGAAGAAGAGGGAGGAAGATGTAAGTAAAATATAGTAATGTATAGTTAATATGTTTTATTATTGTGAATTTGATGTGTTAATGTTTGATATATGGAAGATATTTATATTTAGAGTATTATATATATATATATTTGTTATAGGTCCTTGAAAATGACTGTAATGGGAAAAAAAACCAGTTGAAACGTTGGAAATGTATAATATGAGATTATATCTATATGTTCATATAGTTTATATATGGAAATAAAGTTTTTGAAAAGAAGTTGGAAGTTTGTGAAGTTATCTAAAAATAATTCCAAAGTTAGTTTCCTGTTGCTTTGTTTGTGTTAGATAAGGCTACCCTTCACTTATTATCAGGAGTTCATATCCGACATTTGATATGGATTCTGTTGGATACATAGGCACCAGATGTCCTTTAACTGTCAGGTATGTGACAATCTTTTAATAGATTTGTATCCAACCATTTTTCCAAGTGATGTATCAGATATTCAATAAAATGTATGTTACTTTTTCTTCTTTTATATCATTATTTTCTTCATGATTTTATCTTTTAACATATATTATTAATGTTGCTATTCTTTAATTAAAACACTTTATTAATTATTTCTAAAAAGTAACCAATTTACTCAAGTTTCTCTTTCTCAGCAATATTATAAATATATTCATCTTAACATAAATAATTGTAATTCTGCTCAATTTTAATTGTTTCATTTTAATGAATCTCTTTATCTGGGCTCATTTTGCTATTTCTTATAATATTTAACACTTTGGAAATTAATGTCGATAAACATCTATTATCTTCTAAACAGATTATATTTAAAAATTTATTTATATAACCAGTTTAATTATAATATTTAACACTTTGAAAATTAATGTCGATAAACATCTATTATCTTCTAAACAGATTATATTCAAAAATTTATTTATATAAAGAATCAAAGTGTTTAGATACTACCTATTCATTGAAATATACAAGATATAAAAGACAATAATGATTAAATATGTTAAAAAAATAAAAACTAACTGCTTCTCTTTTCCTCTTTATATATATAAAATAATGGATGCAATTTTCAAATTATCCATATAAAATATAAATTTTTTTTTTAATTATTTGTATATTTGCATGGATGATCCCAATATTACAATTAATTATTCTACATCTTTTGCTCATGAAAACCTTTACTTTTTAATATATATATATATATATCAAATCAACTCAAATATTAAGAAAAATTTCTGCTATGCCTATTAGAACCCGCATCTCAAAACAGTTAATTAAAAAGAAAAAAAAAACATTTGAAATTATGCACTGAAAATATTTTCATATAAAGTATATACGAAATTTAAATGGAAATAATAACCCTCAGAAATTATATGCAGATACTAATATTTCCACACTAACAATTTTTATATGTGCACACTGTAAGTTACAAATATTTTTTAAAAGTCATTTAAATAAACTTGCAAACAGTATCCTTCATATTAATCTACAAACCAGAATAAAAACATATTACATAGGTAATTGACTAATCATTGATATTTACTACCTATATATAAGATATCGGGGATCAAATGAAATTTGTTTTTATCTGGTTTGTACATTAATATGAAAGTTTTGATTGCAAGTATATTAAAATTACTTCTATTAACTCTCACTTAAAGGGTTCTTACAGTATATGCGCCTGAAGATTAATATTTCAGAAATATTATACGTTCTCAATGTTTCATATTTAACAATCATTGCATATTTATTGATAAAATTAATCAAATATACATACTCTACATTTAAACTATATAAGAAATATTTAGCTAGACATGGATGAAAAGTGTTGATTATAATACCACAACCAAGTAAAAGTAACTCGATTCTTACCAAATAAATAAATGTACATTTAAATCTGTTAATGAAGCTGGTAAACTTTCATAAATTAAAATTTTACTGGTAATAAAGACTATTTATTAAAAAAAAATCACAAGATTCAACTTTTATGAGAAAATTATGCATTTTATTTTATTAATTAAACAAATTGTTAATAAAAGTTCTTTGGTACTTAGAGTAGATTACTGCTAAACAAGTAGATGACTTTTCATTCAAAATAAA
The DNA here is from genome assembly GCA_028023455.1 of Epiperipatus broadwayi. NCBI lineage: Eukaryota > Metazoa > Onychophora > Udeonychophora > Euonychophora > Peripatidae > Epiperipatus > Epiperipatus broadwayi. The sequence goes on from JAQFVV010000225.1 coordinate 1,677,673, forward strand.
TCATGAACAGAATTTTTCTACTGAAAATAAGTCGTTCTAAATCTTTTTTTCTTCCCAACTTAGGTATATTTTCATTGATTTTTCTATTTCTGAAAGTTAACAGTTTTTGTTTTTAAAATATGATAAAGGATAAGATGGTTATTGTCAATTGCATTGAGTTATATTTATGCATTCCTTTTATAAAAATATTCAATTTGAATGATCAAAAATATCAACTTTATTCTTATGCAATGGATTCATGAAAAATGTAATATATATATACAATTATTTCATAGACATATATACAGACATAATACAAAGTTTTTCTTTTTCTGCAAATTCCATAAGTCTATGTCCTCTCTCATTTTTATTACTATAACCAAATTTATCCCCAGCACTTTCATCTTTCATTTGTTTACCAATTCTAGCATTAAAGCCTCCCATAACAATTTTAAAATGTTGTTTAGTCTGCTTTTGTACATACATATAATTTTTTTTAATTACTTCATCACTATGAGAACTTGTTGGGGCATAAATATGAATTATCTGCATTTGGTATCTGCTATTAAGTTGTATAACTAATCTTACCACAATACACAATCAATCTTCACAATGTTGTTCTCCACTTTTTATTTATAATGAATACTACTTCTCTTATACTTCCAATGTTTGTGCCTTTGTAATAGAGTATATGCCCATTTTTTAAACCAATTATCTCTTCACCCTTTCTTCTAACTTCATGAAGTTCAATAATGTCCCACTTAGAATGACAGTTCTTCTTCCAATTCTTGCAATCTTCCTTCACTTGAAAGTGATCTGCAGTTGTATATACCTAAATAAAAAGTTGTCATCAAATGGCAGCCTGCATTCACAATCAGGGAATTCATAGCACCCTCTGCTTTTGGCCACCAACTGCTGCCTTGGCTGGTAAATTTACAGCCTCCAGAAATAAGGGCCATGATTTATTTTTATTTGTCATGATTGTATATATCTATTAAAAAACATTTTTCATTCACACACACATTCATTGTTCCTCATCAGGCAACTGAGAAGAAAGACCACGAGTGTTTCTTGATCTTAAACTCAGAGATAAAAAGTCAATAAACTCAACATGCTGCTAATGTGTGTTGATGAGCAGCCCATCCACATTCATATACTATATGAATAATCACACAGTAATAACAACCGCAATGACATGAATGTATGGAGTAGACATTAGGAGTTTGCCCTGCTTGGTTTTTTTAAGGCCTCAAAGAGGAATCAAAGGATCTCCTTTCAATTAATAGCAAACTCCTTTCTGCATATAACTCTATAATTACAATTCTATTAAATGAAAAATATTCATGACATATTGCTATTTTTTATTTATATTTTTGGACTCTAAAATATTAAGTTATTTAGGAAAAGCAAATTATTACTTATGAATTGTAACAACATTAGATTATTTAGAAAATAAATTTTTAATATAATTTCAAATAGACAGTATTGTAGTTAGGCAAGTAAATGGTGCACACATGTGTAACCCTTTAAATGTATTAATCATAACTTTAGTCTTATCCTGAAATCTACACTAGTTCATCTTTGGTTTTCTAACAATCCATTATTAGAAGGATCAATATTTCTTACTTTATCTTTATCATCTTTTTTTTATTGACTTACTTTTCCTTTTTTTTTTTTTTTATCTTAGTGCATATTACTAATATTTATATTGGGCAATACTGAATAGGTTGTTGTGTGAGTAAGAGGCACATTTATGCAAGGTAAATTCCAGTGCTTCTAATTCCATGCATAGAGGCTATCTGAAGCAGTGCAATGGCACAAAACCTCAAGGCTTGGGGTTAAATCAAAAAATAAAACATTTTATCTTATGCTAAGTTAAACTACATTTAATTTCTTTTTTTGTCAAAACTTTGTATTTATAGGTTTTATAATATAAATAACATGCAAAATAAAACAATTGTAGAAACACCAATTAGGGGTTACACCGATTTTTTACTTTTGTACATGTATACCTAATGTTTTGCAACATTCTAGTTATGTCAGTGAGAATTCAGCATAGGTCAAGGACGATTCTCTTCCTTAGCATTTTCATCTATTACATCAAAATTCACACACAAAAAAATTAAATTAGGATACACTGAAGAAATATACTTTATTTTGTTTTCTCAAATATTGATTCAAAATCATATTTCTAATTTATAATAAAAAGGTAATTATTTATATATTAGAAGTACAATTTGTGCAATTTTAATATATCTATATTTACAAGTAATATATATATTAAATATCTAAGTGTTTTTTTATCATCTGACAAAGACTCCCTTGAGGGATATTAAGAATTTATATTACATTTACTTAAAGGGAAAAAAATTCGCCCATTATTTATTCAATAAATTTTTAGAAGTCATTGCCACTTTCTTTTGTTTAATGATAAATTATAATAACTAAAAAAAAAAAAAAAATCAAACAAATGGTGTCTTTCACTAAAATAGATAGAGAATTTTGTAGGCACTTTCCCAGTGGAGTGATTACAAGTGATGTTCTATGATTGTTATAAGCAACAGAGTGGCATTAAACTATAATATTGTTTTAATGAAATGCATGCAATAATATCTTTTCAAAAAATTGTTCTTTTTTTTAATACTAATTTTGTTTTCCTAGGATTAGGACCATCATGTAATTGGATAATATTATGGACCAATTATGAATTACAGCTAAATAAATTTTGTGACAGTTCAAATCCAATAAAAAGCAAATTAGTGCAACATGTAAAAAAATTATATTGTATTTAAAAATAATAATATTAGAATTAAAAAGAAAAAAGATAATATTGTTATTAAATAAAACAAGAACAATCACACATTTCAGCATCTGATACCCTAATGCTTCAGCTATACAAGAACATGCAATATGAGAAGTTATAAAACATGACTGATAAACTAAATTACCTATTATATAATTATTATAAAGTAACATTTTTCAATACATTTACATTTAAATAAATTATTAATAGTATTGTGTCATTTTTTTATATAAATTATGGTATTTAAACAGAAGTAATTTTAAAATCTAAACATTTTCATTTACAAATAAAATTGTATTAATTAACACAGCAAAACAGCATCAGTCTGGTCAGTTTAATGCAATGGTAGACTATATAAAGGCATTTGCTATTAACTGAAAAGAAACCCTTTGATTCCTCTTGGAGACCTCAAAAGGAACTGAGCAGGGCAAATTCCTAATGTCCATTCCATACATTCTTGTCCTTGTGGCTGTTATTACTATGTGATTATTCATATAGTATACAAATATGGATGGGCTGCTAACCAACACAGATTAGCCAATATGGTGAGTTTATTGGTTTTTTACCTCCGAGTTTAAGATCAAAAAACACCATGGTCTTTCTTCTCAGTTGACTGGTAAGGCAGAATGACTGTATGTGTAAATGATAAATATTTTCCAATATATATATACAATCATGACAGAAAAAATATTAAAGGAAGCAGGTGAAAAAATAGAAATTGTTTTATCAAAATTATATACCAAATGTCTAAGTGATAAAAATGTACCAGATGATTGTAAGAATGCAGTATTAATATTAATATTTAAAAAAGGTGATAAAGAAGATAATAGAAATTACAGACCTATCAGCCTTTTATCAGTTTTCTAAAAAATTTTTACCACAAGATAATTACAACTCATCTACAGAAAACACTGGAGCTTCACCAACAAAAGAACAAGCTGGATTTAAAAGTGGTTTTAGTACAGTAGATCATATCTAGGTATTGAGAGAAGTTATAGAAAGGATAAATGAATATAAGTTGCCATTATGCTTTGGATTTGTAGATTATAAAAAGGCACTTGATTCTATAAACATTTCTTCAGTGACTAAAGCATTCGATCATCAATGTATAAATCCAGTATATTGTCATATTTTAAAGGAAATTTTTAAAAATGCAACAGCAACAATTAGATTACATAATGATACTAGGAAAGTCAACATTGAGAAGGATGTAAGACAGGGTGTCTCATCTTCAAAACTTTTTACAGCAGTGCTGCAAGAAGCATTTTGTGGATTAAAATGGGAAGCTAAAGGAGTGAAAGTGAATGGAGATTATTTAAGTTATTTAAATTTTGCAGATGATGTAGTTGTTTTATCAAGTAATGCTTTAGAGCTTCAGGAAATGTTGCAGGAGTTATCAGATGAAAGTAGGAAAGTAGGACTAAAGATAAATGTTAAAAAAACTAAAGTAATGTTTAATCGATTTTCTCAAAATATGAAAATAAAGATTGATTATGATGAATTAGAAGAAGTTAACAGTTACAAATACCTTGGTCAGATTATTAATACAGATGGAAACATAATGGAGGAAATTAATCATAGAATTAAATTAGGTTGGAGTGCTTTTGGTAGAAATAACTTGATACTAAAAGGAAATATGCCTATGCATTTGAAAAGGAAGGTTTTTAACAAATGTGTTTTAGCAGTTCTTACTCATGGATCTGAGACTTGGACATTTAATAGAAGAGCAATACAGAGACTTCAGCCCACTCAAAGAAGTATGGAAAGATGCATGTTGAGAGTAACAAGAATAGATTGAAAACATATATGGATAAGAGAACAAACAGGTGTTACTGATCTCATTGAAAAATTAAAAGACTGAAGTGGAATTGGGTTGGACATATTGCTAGAAGAGATGATAATAGATGGACAATTGAAATCTTAAACTGGATTCCAAGAGATTGTAAAAAACCCAGAAAGAGACTAAATATGAGATGGGTGGATGAAATAAAATGTGCAAGGGTGATATTGAGAAGAGAAGCTAAAGATTGGAGAAGATGGATTGAACTTGGAGAGATCTTCATCCTGCAGTGGACTGATAATGGTTGATGATGATAATATTTTAAACAATGATCACAAGACTGAATATAAAAATAAGCCTTTTATATTTAAATAAAAAATATTTGCAATCAACTGGTTCTAATAATGAGTGATTCAAAAATCCAAACATTTTCATTAACATAAATTTTATTGCTTATTGTGGCAAAATGATGCCCATCAATGTAGGGAAATGTTAAAATAAAAAAAGTAATTCTCTTAAATTTAAATAAAAATATTTGCAATCAAAATATGTTTTTAACATTGGAGTGAATTGTATATCAAAATTTTTTATGTAGATATAAATTTTATTAATTATCACAGTGATTTGGCACCTCCAATGATGAAGCATCTTTATATCCTGCACAACCTGCATGTGGTGCTCTGACTGAATATAGAATGATAACAACTAATAATCACATTTGAGATAACAATAAAATGTCATTTCACAATGCACAAAGATAAAAAACCATAACTATTCCTGCAATGAAAATGTTATGACTAGACAAAATGCCAGTGTTATGATCACCAGAGATCAATGTCAACCTAATGGCTCTTAGTAATAATGATAAAAAACAATTTTCTATCACAGTAACAAATTTTCAGGTTTCCCAATGCTCTCATATAATGCAATGAAAACTGCTATTCAAAATCAGGTTTATTGTTTCAGTAGAAAGCACCATCAATGCATTATCCAAAGCATACCTTTCAATATATGCTAAGGAATCATCACTAAGTCAACATTCTAATTATTTCCTACCCATTATTAAATTTACTTCATTCAAAATATATATATCTCCTTATCACCAAACTAACGTGAACTAAAAAAAACAGTAGCTCTAAGCATAAGAAATATATAAAAACATATTAAATTTAATGGCCTCTCATTATATGATATTTCTACATTTTATCTCCAGAGAGCCATTAATAAAATGACTAAACTAATTAGTTTCTTTCTAGGTGTTAATAGTGTAATTCCTGTTAATCTTACTGACACTCCAACCACCCATTAACAATAATTTTATAAAAACTTTAATATGCCTCATAAGTAAATATACTACTCTTTCACATAATCTATTTCTAAATAAAATTAATTATTGGCCAACATACGAAATTGAAAATAATAAAAAATCAAATAATTCTTGTGATGTAGTAACTAATACATTATAAAAGAGTTCAGATATTGGCATTTGGAATCCAAATATTTGGACCTCTAAATTAAAATAAATGTCAAAGCCCTTCCTACTAAGTATTTTCCCTTCTATAAGTGACACTGTATATAAATCCATTGTGTGCCCTCTGTCATAGATATGAAGAAACATTGAAACCCTTTCTTATGGAATGTTCCTCACTTTGTCCTTGTCATATTCTTATCACTAACATCACTCATTCAAACTTGCTAACAATCAATGACCTCATAAAAAATGTATAATGAGCTGTTTTTCCCAATGTAAGAATTACTATAGTCATTCTTTTCACACTCTGGTTCATAAGATGCTATTTAAGCTTTAATCCCACATCTCTCAATACTAAATTGCTCTTTCTAAAACAATTGAATAACATTAAGACCAGAGATCAAACCCAGGCCCCAGCTGATATTTTTGCAGCTACACAGAATCTGATCTCATTAACAACAAACCAGTGACTTGGCTATTGAATATACTAATTAATATGCATTAGATATATATTGAATATTGCTCAATTATATGAATATATTTTATTGCTTTTCTACTTGAAATCTCTTTTGTTTCAATAAGACTTGTAAATAATGTCCAATGTATGTAGTAACCCTAATAAAGTTAATTTAAAGCTAAATAATAGTATTAAAACTATACTATTCTCCTCATATTTATTCACTTAACGTCTATACTTAATGTAAATTTTTTTATAGAAAAATTGAGAGTATAATTCCGTAAACTCAGAAGCACTTTTATTCTGCAATGGATAAATAATAGTTGAAATAATGATATTTTCTGTATATAAAAAAGTAAATTCTAATGTATCTCTTTGGCAGATAAGCAACATTAATATTTGTATCTTTGCAGTTACTTAGCAAATATTGAAAGCATAAATATAAACGTACATATATTTTTAAAATGTAAAGACATTTGTGCCTACACATATAATAACATAAAACAACGCCTATAAATATTTAAAATTGTATTCATGTTAGAGAAGGAAAAAAACCCATTTATATGTTCTATAACAGTAATATGCCAAAAAAACTTACATTTAAAAAAATCACCCAATATATTCAGAATGCAATTTAAATTTTGCTTAGACCTAAAATCAATATTCCATAGCTACTTCATCACATCCTTCAAGCCCCTTCCCCAAGAAAAACGTTAGTATATCTTTCAGATAACTAATTAGTTTTAACTATTTCAAGTTTTCAACTTTTACTCATGTCTTCAACTTTGATCTTGCTTTCAACTTCTGTTTGTTACATGGCACTGAGGCAAAATTTAAAAAATAAAATAAAAATCTTTTAAAAAGCAGCAATTTGTTCACATGGTTAAGTATTTAAAGGTAATGGCTATTTTTTAAAAAATAAAAAAATCTTAGGAAAAAAAAAACACCTGCTTTTTCTTCTTCAAATTATCTGATTTCTTTTTCAGGTCAACTTGATTCTCCATCAGCTTAAATTTTAAATAGCAAAGCATACAAAACGTAAATTGTGTGATAACTTGTGACTTAAGAATATGGAAATATGTATTTTTACAGACATATATATTTTTAAAAATAATAAATATCTACAATTTTTAAATATTGTATCCTAATTAAATGCTAGTGAAGAATCTTTTGAATTTATATATATTAAAACTTTGCAATCAATTTACACCCTACTGATCTTCTAACCGAATGGTGTAAATGATGTTAATGGCTCCTAGAATTCATTTCAATCAACCAGATATCACCAGCTGGACTCAACTCACAAGAGTAAAAGATGAACAGTTTTTTAAAAATAGAGTTTATCAATGCATATGCAAAATATCATTAATATACATATTTGAACTTCATTAAATTTAAAATCTATATCAAGAATTATATGAAATATAATAATTTGTAACATAAAAAAAAGATTAATAATTTCTGTGAAAAGTAAAATTTTGCAAAATTTAATTATTCACATGTGAGACGTATAGATTACATATAATTTGAGGAGAAATTAAACTACTTTTTAGCCTTCTTTTTATTAACATTAATTTTAAACATATTTAAAATAATAAAAAAAATATTAAAACAAATTCATTCCAAGAAATTAAAGAAAGACATACTTTTAATAAATTAACTAGAATAACACCCCCCCCTTCTTCCATGATATAAATGTAAATCTTTCTAAAAACAGTCAAAATAAAAGTCATAGATCACATGACCCCATCTCTTAAGCTTGTAAGTTATAAACAATGAGGATTGACATTTCCTCAACAAGCTTTGTGATAAATGCTTAACCAGAGCCAGCACTTAAAATATCTCTGTCAAAAACTCCTCCCACAAACCCCTGACCATGGTTTTGTGCTTTGGCTCTCCTCAGAGAGGTACCAGGGTAGGTTCAGACACTAGATCTAAAAATACCAACCCAAAGCCAAGCACTTATCTAAAAGTTATCTATTCAGTGGAAAATCTCAAATTTTCAGACACCTACATGTCTTCAAACCCAGCTATCCAACTCAAATAGCTATATGGGGCTGATAGATCTTCAGCCATAACATATATTAGTAGTCTTAGCAATATAACATTGCATAAGACTTAAGGCAGACTATAAATAGTCAAAATAAGAGTCATAGATCACGATCCTATCTCTTGAGCTTGTAAGTTATAAACAATGAGGATTGCCATTCCTCAACAAGCTTTGTGATAAATGCTTAGCAAGAGCCAGCATTTAAAATATCTAAAAACATCTTTAAAATCCTTTTTCCTTTGTAAATAAAACATGAACAAGTGCTACGTGTTGCACAATTGAAGTTCTGACTTTTGAACTATAAAATCTCATTTGTTGATAATTCCTGATATCTATGTATAAAATTGAAAACCAAAATATATATTTATCACAATTTAAAATTTTTCATAAAAAATCCTAAGTTACTTTATGAAAAATTAAAATTTGGCTATTGTGATGATTCTCGGAAATTACAAGATAAGAGATTATTAATCATTTAAGTATTTATTGTCACGTGGGTGTGACAAAAATCTCAGCCTCAGGGTGGCCTTTGAATGTTCCATCATCAGATTTTCAATTGGATGGACGGTTGAAGAGTTGGAGTGTGGAGGGTAGTGAAGCCTATCCATTAAAGTACGAATATTGGCTATCTTAATATATATCTGAGCACTTATTGCATATATGTGTAGAGATGATAACCTGGACTAACCGATGATTGCTGGTTTAGCATAAAATACGTATAATGATGATTATTTATCTTTCTGACATATATGTATTCAGGCATATCAGTGATATGAGATAGAGTGGTGGGTCATGAGAAAGTCTGTGCTCATATACCCTATATATTACATATATTGATACAGGTATATAATAAACCTGTATTTCAGTTATGAAGTATTTATTGAAAAATGATTATTGTGAATAAGTGCATGATAAAGAATAAAAAACTGGTAAGATAAATTATATATATTGTACTATTACAGATACACTATAAATAAGCTATTTTGGATTTAAAGACTAAAAGAAGAAATTTTGCCCACAGACCGACCACCTAAAAGACGTCTGATGTGGTTTCAGCAACAGATAACATATATCATCAACAACCTCAAAACATTTGCAAATCTACTTAAAACAAAACTGTCATAGTGGGAGCTATATGATCTTATTGACTTTCAAAAGCAAAGGATTTACAGTTGTTGTCTTTCAATTAGTAATCAAAGACTAATCAGGATGACTAAATTCTGGAAATTACCACCCAAGCTTGTGAACTTTCTGCTGAAGACCAGCCTGGGTGCCTTGCCTACTAATACCTTTTTGTATTACAAAAGAGGGCTGAATATCGATCTAATGTGCACTCTTTGTCATCGTCATGATGAGACTACTGAACACTTCCTATCAGAATGTGTAGTTTTAAACAATCTTAGGATGTATGTCCAACAAAAAATCAATGGAAATACAAATCAAACAAATCTTAAAACCTCGATAGGCAGAGGTTTGTTTTTTCAAATCCGTCTTGCAACAATAGTCAACCACTGTATTTGGTCTGTGTGATGTAGGCTGGTATTTCAAAAAGAAATGACTGAAAACTTACAATCTGCATTCCTGAAGATACTTAAAAAAGAAAAAGATAGAGGTATGCGTACTTCCGATCCATTCACAGCTATGCAAACATGGAATTCAATCCTAAATGGAAAAAATCTGATTTAAACTAAGACATTCTAATAAGCTCAGCCATTAAATTCACTGAAGCAATATAATCTTCTTTAGCATACTACTAATAATGAAAACAAATCTTTTGTGAATCTTCTTTCTGAATTCTCACTGTAAACAATGTATTAGTTAAAGAATTTTAGAATGTTTTTTTGTAATCTATTCTTATTTAACTGTTGTAACCAATCCTTTCCAGAACCCTTACTGTAAATATGTCAATAAATTATATTGAAAATAAAGACTATAAAAAAAATTTGGTTTTGACTAATTTAGTTTTTATAAATAAGCAAATGCATTTTGCCAGTTTTATTTGGTTAAAGAGTATAAAATATCATTATTATATTCAAATAATCTCTCACCTTAATGTTTATTAAGGAATATAGTAATTATAAAATATGTTTGAATAGCTTTAGAAGCTGATTTTAAATAGATTTCTGTAAATTTTGGTATGAAGAAAATACGTGTTAGTTATTTTTATTAAGAAATAAAATGTTTGACTATATAAGGCAAAAGAAGTACTACACATCTACAACTAATAACTCAAATATTAGAAATAGATAAAATAATTATAAAATGCAACATTATATTTTTATATGTTATGTGCTTGTGGTATGTAGATGCTTATGTATTTAAGTGTAATAAAGATTAATCAATTTAGATTTTAACAAAGATTCCCTTAGTTTGTTAAAAATTTATTTAAGTGATAAATTATTTATTAAAAAATCAATTTAGATATACGAATAAATAACCAGGAGAAATTGAAAATTTTATAATTTATTTATTTGAATAAAAAATATTGAAAATTGTTATATCTTCAAATCCGGAAATGAAAATGAAAATCTTTGCCGTTTTTGTTTTAAAAATCTTAACTTCAGTATTATTAGTGGAAGAAGCTTTGGAAACCTTCCAGAAAAAAAATCCAGAAATCCCACTACATAATGAAGAATATTAAGCCCAGTTTACAAAAATTTTCATTGCCTGTAGGACCTCAATCAGTCCTAACATTTAAATAGCCATTTTGTTTTTCATTAAGGTGATGGCAGATTATTTTAACTTGGACAAGTGCCTGGCTAGGCATCTGATTTCCTTATCATCATTCCAGAGGAAATATGGACCATAACAAATAACCAGAAAAAACCATTGTTTTAATTCAAAAACTTTTTATTTCAAGAAATTTCATTTATTATAGTCAACTGCTAATATAAAATAGACAAATTGACAGATAGAATTGCTGACACATCATTAACAAATTACTGGATTTTCTTCAGTTGAATAATAATGATTAATGACATATATTTTGGAAGAATTGTATTTCTGAATTTAAAACAAGTTACTGGATGTATTTTTCCATAAAATATTATATACATTCAAATATCAGCCTTTTAAGCTAATTGTGCATACGCTTTGCTAGTGCTTATTTACATAAAATAAATAATATGAATTTTTTATATAGTACAGAGCTTTTTCATACTTGCACTTATATATATATATATATAATATATAGGGCATTTGAACTCAGACTTTCACATGACCCTCAACCATCCATGCTATCTCATACCACTGATACATTTGATCACATAATGTCAAAAAGATAAATTATTACCAATATACCTATTTCGTAGTAAACAAGCACTTGTCAGTTGGTCCAGATTATCATCTCCACACATATATACAACCAAAGCTCAGCTCATATTAAGATATCCAATCTTCATACTTTAATGGACAGGCTTCAAACCACTCTATTTCACAATTCTTCAGCCATTAATTTCATTGAAAATCCAATGATGGAAATGTTCAAAGCCCACTTTAATATCAACATTCTCAAAGTGCTGTAAGGTCTTTCCATCCCTCATATATGTATGTAAATGGATTATGTCCTGTACATGAGGGGTCAGAGTAGCTTGTGGTCAACATTGGTAGGATAAGAAGGTTGGCACTAAGGTGGGTTATGAGCATTCCATCATCAGATTTTCAATGAAATGGATGGCTGAAGAGTTGTGGAGTATGATTTGAAGCTTGTCTATTAAAGTATGAAGATTGGCTATCTTAATATTAAAACAGTAAGGTCTGCTTTGCAGATCTTCGTTTCACCTTTTCTCACCTATTTCCTACCCTCATACCTTAGTTTGAACCCCAATCAATCATAGTGTGCCTGCAATATGCATATATACCGAAATCCCGCCTAATTTTAAACCACGAGTACAATGCTCGTATTATATACAAGTATAACTCATGCCCAAATAAATAAAATATTATGGATTATGTATATGTTCACATAATTTAGATTTATTTAAAAGTAGGTTATATAGGTCATAATTGTGCACACACTATGATAAGCATTTTAAAACATATCAAAATTATAAATTGTTAATTAAAGTTATTTTGTTTGAATCTATTTACAAAAATATATTACCGTCATAATATATTTTTTTTATTTAAAATAAAATTCATATTCATTACTAAATAGATTCAAATATTGCAATTTAAAAAGTAAAATAATTTTCTTTTAATTTAATAAAAGTCATTCCAAATATTTCTGTTAAAATAAATGAGGGACAATAGTTTAATTATTTAATGTTATAGAAGATGTCCACTTAAGGTTTTCTTTAATTAGTAAAAGTAATTTTTAATTAAATCTAGTTTGTAATTCGAATGTCAACAAGGAAATTAACAATAGAAATTAATTAAAATTTTGTTGAATTCCTTTAGACATTCGGATAGGGTTTAATTACAGCTGATAAGTCCGATATATTTTTGTAACGCTCCAGGGCAATTCTATTGTTCAATTCCACTATAAAAAGGAAAGTTTTCTTTTGTTCTCCATTCTGGTGTTGCTAATGAAATGATTCGAGTGATATTCTAGTAAAATATTCTTCAAAATATATTTTCCTGAGATTTTAGCTACATGCCTGCGAACTTATATTTGAAGCCGAGTTTTTGTCTCCAAATTAATTCACCATGTTTACCACACAAATTGCTAACCTTGACATGTCGGAGTAGAGCCGGCGCGAAGGCTACTTCCCTCAGGAATGGCCGGCTGCTGCTCTAGACCATCGGAAGCTATAATGTAAGGAACCCCAGAACTGCTGCTGCTACCAAAAATATGAACAATTCCAGATTTTGCTGCTGAGTATATAAAACCTGCCGACCATCAATCTACCTGCAAATGCTTCCCCAGAGGTAACCTAAATTAACCTAAGAGCTCTTGTAATTCCTAACTAACATGCTATAGCTATTTTAAATTGTTTTCTTTTATTTCACATAACTTTATTATGTACTTCTTTAACGTGTTCAAATATAAACAACAGTTTTGCTCTCTATCCTTGGGTTAATATTTTCTATTGATTAAGCTTTCTTTTATTTTATTATGATAATGTGTCAGAATCATCTTTGACCGAGTGAATTATTCCCTTCGTTGAAAGTAAGACACGTCTATTAAGGCATATTTTAAATTTATAATAATTCCCAATTTTATTATCTTGCAAATCACTCGTTCGAGGGCGATTCTAATCTTCTTTAATATATATAATAATCACATAGTTTAAAATCTACATGTTATTTATTCTAACCTAATATGAGAGTATGTGTGAGGTCAATGATTAAATGTGTCCCCAAATGCATGATTACATAAATAAACCTATGCTTTCATTTCAAACCCGCAAGCATGCATTTTCCTATTTTTAAATACTGTGTACTACTTTAATTACAAAGTTCATCATTGACGTCGAGAATGTGCAGACCCTTTTAAATGAATTTTTGGGAATTTGATTGGGCATTTCTCTTAATCCAAGTAAAACCCATTTAGTATGTTTTATATACATTAGTCTACTATTGCTGGTAAATGAATTGGTTGTTGAGACCGCTTTGTTTTGCTTTTCCAAGGATTTTTACATGGCCAAGTCCATTCTCTTCGCTTCCTGCAGTTTCCAGGCAGAGTATGTCCACAAATGTCACACCTGGGAATTAAACGCAGTCGTCACCCAGTCGCTAAGTTTCGGCTGTTCATGACAACACTTTCCTATGGGTTAGCGGCAAGCTGCCCTCCGTAGTCATTCCAAATATTTCACTATTATTTTATTTATATATTTATTTTTACAAAGCATCCGTGACTTAAACATGTCACACCCTCCAACTTTAATAAATTCATTATTAGCAATACTGACCTCCCATCTGCTTTTAATTATAATTATAAAATAAATGCCTTGATCACATCCCCACTTTATTGCTTAGTAAGCTTTTGTCCGTGCTATTCTCGAAATCAATAAAGATTCTATAACACTTAATTTTCAAATATTTTATTAAACTTTTATAATTACTCAAAGAACCTTGCCCATGTTCCCATCTCTTTTAGAGAACATTATCATAAGACTATTAGCCCGAGGGATAGAATATATTTTCTTTAATTCTTTTTGTAATTTATTGGAATGCCATGCCAACAATTATTTAATAGCAGACAGTAGCGTTATATATATATTTCTATATAAATAAATTTTTGAAATCATTTAAAACTAATTTTGATCTTTTATTTTATTGATTCCTATCACTGTCTCGGTCTATATATCTATTTTCTACATTTGTTTTGTACATCCATAGATGTTAATTAGCAACCCAAACTTATCTTAGTATAGAGTCTTTTTATTTCTCCCTGACCACCAGGCACTGGGAAAAGGTTATACTAAGAGTAGCATCAGATGCGTTATCATGTAGGTGGCGCTGTGAAATTTGGACTTTAGATTCGAACTTAGTATATCTAGAAGGCAACCCCTCCTAGAATGTTCAGTTTCGTGTGTGGGGTTTTAATTCTGCAGTGTGTTAGCGAGATATACGATTCTGACTGTTACAATATAAACCGAGCTTTGATTGTATATATGTGTGTGGAGATGATAATCTGGACCAACTGACAAGTGCTGGTTTATCATGAAATATGTATATTGGTGATTATTTATCTTTTCTACATGTGTGTGATCAAGTGTATCAGTAGTATGAGATAGCATGGATGGTTGAGTGTCATGTAAAAGTCTGAGTTCAAACCCCCTGTATATAAAATAAATAAATTGCAAAAACCTTTAAGTGAAATAAGTGATGTATAATTTATTCACAATTTGGAGATTTGCTTTCCTTTTAAATGGCTGTAATTACAATAGTATCACAGAGTAAAAAACTTACCTCTTTATAATTCCTCTCACTTTATTTTATTTTCATTTGATCTCACAGTATTTATTAACAACATCTGTCAAGCTACAACTATACTCCTATGAAAATCATTTATATTTTGAGATAGGTAAAATACCATGGGGACTAACAATAACAGTAATGTTTTATTCCAATCATATGGTGGAGAATCATAGATACATTTTGAAGATAAAAAAATATGAGCTTCATAATTAAAAATCATAAGTATTGGGATTCTATTTGTATTAATGTAAACGTTCTTTTTTAATTATGAATATAAATCTTCTAGAATATGAACATAAATCTCCTGAATTATACTTCACTTCAAAGAGTCAAAGGTGAGTCTCTAAATTGCTCATTTACAAAACCCAACATTACAATACAAGATACTATATGTAAAGATATATTCGGCTAAATCATGTTTACTTTTGAGATTCTACTAAGAACTCATCACCAGGCTACAATAACTTTAATGAGTATTCCCTAGAGCTAAGTCTTGTGAAAGATACAGGGGATACTGAATCATATATCTATTAACTATCCATATGTAATATATATAATGCTAGTATAAGAAATTACTCTATCAAATATATCTTATGGTTGAGTATATGAACATGGATGGGCTGCTCACCAACATGCATTACCCAACGTGGTGAGTTTATTGGCTTTTTACCTCTGAGTTTAAGATCAAGAAACACTATGATCTTTCTTCTCAGTGCATGATAAGGCAGAATGAATGTTTGTGTAAATGATAAATATTTTTCCAATACATATATATACAATTATGACAGACAAAAATAAAGCATGGCCCTTATTCCCAGGAGGCCGTAAAGTCACCAACCAAGGCAGCGGTTGGTGGCCGAAGGCAGAGGGTGCTAAGAATCCCCTGATTGCGGACCCAGGCTGCCATTTGATGATGACTTTTTATTTAGGTACTTACAACTGCAGATCACTTTCAAGTGAAGGAAGATTGCAAGAATTAGAAGAAGAACTGTCT
Organism: Epiperipatus broadwayi; assembly: GCA_028023455.1. Classification (NCBI taxonomy): domain Eukaryota; kingdom Metazoa; phylum Onychophora; class Udeonychophora; order Euonychophora; family Peripatidae; genus Epiperipatus; species Epiperipatus broadwayi. Next base: position 1,694,071 of record JAQFVV010000225.1, read on the forward strand.
TATATTAAATGGGACATTATTGGACTTTGTGAAGTTAGAAGAAAAGGAGAAGAAACAATTGATTTAAAAAGTGGACATATACTCTATTATAAAGGCACACATATTGGAAATACAAGTGGAGTAGGATTCTTTATAAATAAAAAGTGGAAGAACAATATTGTGGAGATTGATGGTGTATCGGACAGAGTGGCAAGATTAGTTATACAACTTAATAGCAGATACCAAATGCAGATAATTCAGGTTTATGCCCCAACAAGTTCTCATAATGATGAAGTAGTAGAAGATTTTTATATGGATGTACAATAGGCTTTTGATCAGAGTAAACAACATTTTAAAATTGTTATGGGAGACTTTAATGCTAGAATTGGTAGACAAATGAAAGATGAAATTGCTGTAGGTAATTTTGGTTATGGTAATAGAAATGAGAGAGGATACAGACTTGTGGAGTTTGCAGAAAAAGAAAAACTTTATATTATGAATTACATTTTTTGAAAAAAATGTTAAAAGGAAATGGACATGGAAACATCCAAATGAAGGTACAGCAGAATTGGATTATATTTTGACTAACAGAAAATACATATTTCAAGATTGTAATGTTCTTAATAAATTTAACACAGGAAGTGATCATCGATTAGTAAGGTGTAAGTTACGTGTTAATGTAAAACTAGAGAGACAAAAATTATTAAGAAAAACAATATTTACAGTTGATATTCCTAATCTTCAGAAACATTCTAATGAATTTAAATTAGAACTTACAAATAGGTTTCAAGTGTTAGGAGATTTTGAACATGATTCAGATTTGAATGAAATTAATATGAAAATAGCTGATACACTTTTAAAAACTGCAACAAACATAGCTGGTAGAAAAAAGCAGCAATTGACTAATAAAATTTCTACTGAGACTAGAGAATTTATGAAGAAAAGAAGGAATATGAAGATATACAAAAATGATGTATTAAAAAGAATTGAATATCTCGAATTTTGTAAAATGGTACGGAAAAGAGTTGAAAATGATATAAGAAAGTATAACTATGAAATAGCAAGGAAAGCTGTAGAAGAAAATAAAAGTCTCAAAAATGTTAAACAACATTTTGGTATTGGTAGGAAATTTATATCTGCAATAAGAAAAAAAGATGGAATTATTACTAAAAAGAGAGATGACATCATGAAATTGGTAGAAGATTTTTATCAAGAATTATATAGTAATAAAGAACAAGTACCTCCTATATCTATTACATCTTCCAAATTACCCAGAATTTTAAATGAAAATGAGACATGCAATTACGTGTATGAAGAAAGGAAAGGCTCCAGGAAATGATGGAATTATAATTGATATATTAAAAGAAGCAGGTGAAGAAATAGAAACAATTTTAGCAAAGTTATATACCAAATGTCTAAATGATAAAGATGTACCGGAAGATTGGAAGAATGCAGTAATAATATTAATATTTAAAAAAGGTGATAAAGAAGATATTAGAAATTACAGACCTATCAGCCTTTTATCAGTTTTATATAAAATTTTTTACCAAGATAATTACAACTCGTCTACAGAGAACTTTGGATTTCCACCAACCAAGAGAACAAGCTGGATTTAAAAGTGGTTTTAGTACAATAGATCATATCCAGGTATTGAGAGAAGTCATAGAAAGGACAAACAAATATGAGATCTCATTATGTTTTGGATTTGTAGATTATGAAAAGGCATTCGATTCTATACACATTTCTTCAGTGATTAAAGCATTGGATCATCAAGGTATAGATACAGGATATTTTCATATTTTAAAGAATATTTATAAAAATGCAACAGCAACAATTAGATTACATAATGATACTGGAAAAATCAACATTGAGAAAGGTGTAAGACAAGGTGACTCCATATCTCCAAAACTCTTTACAGCAGTGCTGCAAGAAGTATTTTGTGGATTAAAATGGGAAACTAAAGGAGTGAAAGTAAATGGAGAGTATTTAAGTCATTTAGATTTCGCAGATGATGTAGTTGTTTTTGCAAATAATGCTTCAGAGTTGCAGGAAATGTTGCAGGAGTTAGCAGATGGAAGTAGAAAAGTAGGACTAAAGATAAATGTTAAAAAGACTAAAGTAATGTTTAATCGATTTGCTCAAAATATGAAAATAAAGATTGATTATGAAGAATTAGAAGAAGTTCACAGTTACAAATACCTTGGTCAGATTATTAATACAGATGGAAACATAATGGAGGAAATTAATCATAGAATTAAACTTGGTTGGAGTGCTTTTGGTAGAAATAACTTGATACTAAAAGGAAATATGCCTATGTGTTTGAAAAGGATGGTTTTTAACAAATGTGTTTTACCAGTTCTTACTTATGGATCTGAGACTTGGACACTTAATAGAAGAGCTATACAGAGTCGTCACACCACTCAAAGGAGTATGGAGAGATGTATGTTGGGAGTAACAAAAAGAGATAGAAAACGCAATGTATGGGTAAGACAACAAACAGGTGTTACTGACCTTATTGAAAAAAAAGACTGAAATGGAGTTGGGCTGGACATATTGCTAGAAGAGATGATAATAGATGGACAATTGAAATTTTAAACTGGATTCCAAGAGATTGTAAAAGACCCAGAAAGAGGTCACATGTGAGATGGATGGATGAAATAAGAAAATGTGCAAGGGTGTTGTGGAGAAGAGAAGCTAAAGATCAGAGAAGATGGATTAAACTTGGAGAGACCTTCATCCTGCAGTGGATTGATAATGGTTGATGATGATGATGATATATGCATATAGATGATCTTCATGAAAATACTCATAATAAATTAATGTCTTTGGTTTTTCAAAACCCCCAGTCACTATTATCATATAAGCAGGATTAGGTATAAAATCATCAAAACATCTACTACTGTATGAAGAGTTTGCTGCTGTTGTTAATAGCCTGTATAAGCATATATAATGGTGATCATATGGTGTTTCGATGGTTTTATACCTATCCTGCCTATAGGACAATGGTGACTGGAGTTATTGAAAAATCAAAGACACCAAAATGTATAGATGCTGAACTCAGTTCAAATCTATATGTCTATACAAGCTAATGAACTTGGATTGAAAACATTATTTTGTTTTCATATTGGACTCCTAGCTTTAAAGTTAATTAAATAGATAAAAAAAAGTGGCTGCTAGTTGGTTACATTAGATCCTACAAGCTAGATGCACTGCTCTCAAATTCAAGGCTCCTCACTGATGAAAACCACAAGCTAAAAACTAGTGTGGGAATATTGGATGAATAGGCACTAGATATGGATTTTATGCACAAACCTTCCTACATCTATTGATTATGTAGATGTGCACTTGGTGTGGCACTATTGCACAGATATTTTGCTTCTGCTATTAACAGCGTGTGTAAGCATACGAAATGTTGATTATGTGATATTTAATATTTGTTAGTATATATATTTGTTTAAATATTAGTTGTCAAGAGCTATTTAAACAAAGACTACCTAAAAACATATCTGAGTTATTTATATTTACTTAAAATTCTATCAATAAAGTATATTCACCAACTTCATAATAAATTCCATCTTGGTTTTAATATAAAAAAATCTCTGACTTTTATTTTTTTTATATAAGTATTTTGGGAGAATGGGGATGGAAGAGAACAAATTATGAGATAGTTCCTGTAAATTTTCACCCAAGACAAATCATAAAAAAAATATCTAAAAATAAATAATCAATGTTTATAAAGGAAAATTATTATGCATAAATTTAATGAATAAAATCAATAAATGAATGAATACATGACTTATTTACTTTAATATATACAAGAATAACAACTCTTAGCAAAGTAGTTGTAAATTCCCTCATATTAATGGGAGGGAATTTACTAATCAATGCGGTAATTTAAAAAAAAAAATTAATAAACATTCATCATCATCATCATCATTATCAACCATTATCAATCCACTGCAGGATGAAGGTCTCTCCAAGTTTAATCCATCTTCTCTGATCTTTAGCTTCTCTTCTCCACATCACCCCTACACATTTTCTTATTTCATCCATCCATCTTACATATGGTCTCCTTCTGGGTCTTTTACAATCTCTTGGAATCCAGTTTAAAATTTCAATTGTCCATCTATTATCATCTCTTCTAGCAATATGTCCAGCCCAACTCCACTTCAATCTTTTAATTTTTTCAATGAGGTCAGTAACACCTGTTTGTTCTCTTACCCATACATTGCGTTTTCGATCTCTTCTTGTTACTCCCAACATACATCTCTCCATACTTCTTTGAGTGGTCTGAAGTCTCTGTATTGATCTTCTATTAAGTGTCCAAGTCTCAGATCCATAAGTAAGAACTGGTAAAACACATTTGTTAAAAACCTTTCTTTTCAAACACATAGGCATATTTCCTTTTAATATCAAGTTATTTCTACCAAAAGCACTCCAACCAAGTTTAATTCTATGATTAATTTCCTCTATTATGTTTCCATCTGTATTAATAATCTGACCAAGGTATTGTAACTTAACTTCTTCTAATTCATCATAATCAATCTTTATTTTCATATTTTGAGCAAATCGATTAAACATTACTTTAGTCTTTTTAACATTTATCTTTAGTCCTACTTTCCTACTTTCATCTGATAACTCCTGCAACATTTCCTGCAGCTCGGAAGCATTATTTGCAAAAACAACTACATCATCTGCGAAATCTAAATGACTTAAATAATCTCCATTTACTTTCACTCCTTTAGTTTCCCATTTTAATCCACAAAATACTTCTTGCAGCACTGCTGTAAAAAGTTTTGGAGATATGGAGTCACCTTGTCTTACACCTTTCTCAATGTTGACTTTCCCAGTATCATTATGTAATCTAATTGTTGCTGTTGCATTTTTATAAATATTCTTTAAAATATGACAATATCCTGGATCTATACCTTGATGATCCAATGTTTTAATCACTGAAGAAATGTTTATAGAATCAAATGCCTTTTCATAATCTACAAATCCAAAACATAATGACAACTCATATTCATTTGTCCTTTCTATAACTTCTCTCAATACTTGAATATGATCTACTGTACTAAAACCACTTTTAAATCCAGCTTGTTCTCTTGGTTGGTGAAAATCCAAGGTTCTCTGTAGACGAGTTGTAATTATCTTGGTAAAAATTTTATATAAAACTGATAAAAGGCTGATAGGTCTGTAATTTCTAATATCTTCTTTATCACCTTTTTTAAATATTAATATTATTACTGCATTCTTCCAATCATCCGGTACATCTTTATCATTTAGACATTTGGTATATAACTTTGCTAATATTTTTTCTGTTTCTTCACCTGCTTCTTTTAATATATCAATTATAATTCCATCATTACCTGGAGCCTTTCCTTTTTTCATACATTTAATTGCATTTCTCACTTCTTCATTTAAAATTCTGGGCAATTTGGAAGATGTAATAGATATAGGAGGTACTTGTTCTTTATTACTATATAATTCTTGATAAAAATCTTCTACCAATTTCATAATGTCATCCCTCTTTTTAGTAATAATTCCATCTTTTTTCCTTATTGCAGATATAAATTTCCTACCAATACCAAAATGTTGTTTTACATTCTTAAGACTTTTATTTTCTTCTACAGCTTTTCTTGCTAGTTCACAGTTATACTTTCTTATATCATTTTCAACTCTTTTCCGCACCATTTTACAAAATTCGAGATATTCAATTCTTTTTAATGCATCATTCTTGCATATCTTCATATTCCTTCTTTTCTTCATAAGTTCTCTAGTCTCAGTAGAAATTTTATTAGTCAATTGCTGCTTTTTCTACCAGCTATCTTTGTTGCAGTTTTTAAAAGTGTATCAGTTATTTTCATATTAATTTCATTTAAATCTGAATCATGTTCAAAATCTACTAATACTTGAAACCGATTTGTAAGTTCTAATTTAAATTCATTAGAATGTTTCTGAAGATTAGGAATATCAACTGTAAATATAGTTTTTCTTAATAATTTTTGTCTCTCTAGTTTTACATTAACATGTATCTTACCCCTTACTAATCGATGATCACTTCCTGTGTTAAATTTATTAAGAACATTACAATCTTGAAATATGTATTTCCTGTTAGTCAAAATATAATCCAATTCTGCTGTACCTTCATTTGGATGCTTCCATGTCCATTTCCTTCTAACATTTTTCTCAAAAAAAGAATTCATAATATAAAGTTTTTCCTTCTCTGCAAACTCCACAAGTCTATGTCCTCTCTCATTTCTATTACCATAACCAAAATTACCTACAACACTTTCATCTTTCATTTGTTTACCAATTCTAGCATTAAAATCTCCCATAACAATTTTAAAATGTTGTTTACTCTGATCAAAAGCCTTTGTACATCCATATAAAAATCTTCTACTACTTCATCACTGTGAGAACTTGTTGGGGCATAAACCTGAATTATCTGCATTTGATATCTGCTATTAAGTTGTATAACTAATCTTGCCACTCTGTCTGATACACCATCAATCTCCACAATATTGTTCTTCCACTTTTTATTTATAATGAATCCTACTCCACTTGTATTTCCAATATTTGTGCCTTTATAATAGAGCATATGTCCACTTTTTAAATCAATTGTCTCTTCACCTTTTCTTCTAACTTCACAAAGTCCAATAATATCCCATTTAATATAAGAGAGTTCTTCTTCTAATTCTTGCAATCTTCCTTCACTTGAAAGTGATCTGCAGTTGTAAGTACCTAAATAAAAAGTCGTCATCAAATGGCAGCCTGGGTCCACCTCCAGGATATTCTTAGCACCCTCCGCCTTCGGCCACCAACCGCTGCCTTGGTTGGTGACTTTACAGCCTCCTGGGATTAAGGGCCATGCTTTATTTTTGTCTGTCATAATTGTATAATTGGGAAAAATCTTTATCATTTACACAAACATTCATTCTGCCTTATCAGGCACTGAGAAGAAAGACCATGGTGTTTCTTGATCTTAAACTCAGAGGTAAAAAGCCAATAAACTCACCACGCTGGCTAATGCGTGTTGGTGAGCAGCCCATCCATGTTCGTATACTATATGAATAAACATATAGTAATAACAGCTGCAACGACAAGAACATATGGAGTGGACATTAGGAATTTGCCCTGCTCGGTTCCTTTAAGGCCTCCAAGAGGAATCAAAGGGTCTCCTTTCAGTTAATAGCAAACTCCTTTCTGCAGCCAATAAACATTATTTATTGATAAATAATATTATTAGTGGGTTGCATACAAGCTCATTATTTAATTATGATATAAGATATTATATAATAATCATATTCTGTAACTGTAAACTATTACAATACAAGACTCACAAAATAAATCCTGATGAAAAAAAATACTTGCTTCAATTGTCCCAAGCTCTAATATGATTGCACAAACCAAAATGGGTTTGAATCTTGTGTATATAAAGTAAATTTCACTTGTTTTATTTTCAAAATTTGAAAGATGAAACACACAGTTGTTAAATGTGAGTTAACAAGCACATATATAATTACATTCTGAATTTATATCAGTTAATTAATGAATCAATAAAGGACACTTACCTCGACCCATCCATAATATTATAAAATATAATTCAGCAATGCATTATCTATATAATTAGTTATTAATAAATAAATGATTTGTAAATTGATGTTAATGTCCACAATTTTGAAATACTCTATGCAAACTAAAATATAATTAAGAATGTTATGGGATAAATAAAATTTGCAAATAATAGAAATATACACTAAAATAATTTATTTATGGAGAAATAAATAAAGAATGCATGTCTTTTTGATTCAAGTAACAATAATAAAATCTGAAATATCCACTGGCTCAAAAATAAAATTTTTAAAATATTTGATTACATTATTTTTTTATTTTATAAAAAAATATTTGGACCCATATCAATATTTACATCTATTCCCCACTAAATCCTTCAAAACCAACGACCTATGAGATAAACACTTTCCATATATTATCTTATCATTGATAATTATCATATTAAAAAATAATAAAGGCTTCATAATTATATAAAAAGTATCACTGTTAGTTATATTACTGGCATTATTTAAACAATATGAGCGTATAATTAAACTATTAAATTTATAACGAATTATTATCATTATTTCTTTTTTACAAACAACATACTTAAACAGCGAATAATATTCATATTTCCCAACAGTGTGTGTGTGTGTGTGTGTGTGATTATGTCATATGGTTTTGCCTTCATAAAAATTAATCAAATAAATGTCCTTTAAAAATAGCTAGTCTAGTCTTAAATGTTAAAGATAAATGCACAATTATTTATGGTCAATGTGTTTTCCTTTTCCTAACAGTAACAAGTAAGTTTTTATATCTTTATTAATAAATCAGAAACAAAAAGCTTTTCTTTAAAAACCACTTAGTTCCATAAAAAGCCAGGTTAAGTCCTTAAGATAAAAAAAAAAGAAAAAGAATTAAAACAAACTACTGTAATACTAAAAACTGCTATAATGGTCTCTTTCTATTAATCTAAATTGTTGTCTTATTTATTAAGCCTTTTAAGAGTCAAACATGACTTAGACTTTTGAAAACTCAACTTTTTTAATTGCAATGTTTTCTTTAATCGGCTGTTTAATTATTGAAAAGAATTTCTAAAAAATAGCACAGATAAATACCAAATTTATAAAACATCAAAATATTAAAACTCTAAGCAAAATATTTATGAAAAATTCTGATACATAAAAATATTTTAATAAAAAGTAGTTATTAGCTTTCTATTTCTCATTCTTTGTTAAAAATATATTCAAATTAACTTAAAAAATAAAAAGGTGTATATATACGTATTGCTATATAATTATCTCTAAATAGTAGAACATTAATAATTAAGTTTCCAATCAAAGACAAACTTCGTGATTACAGATTTTATTAATTTATTTTACAATCTCTGAAACTTAATTATTTCTTCATTAAATTCTATAGTCTTGTAATTAAATGTTGCACTTTTTAACACTATTTGTATGTATTTACCTTTCGGTTTCATAATGTAAAGTCCAATTTAAAATGTTCAAATAGTGATCAATTTTAAAGATTATCTACTTGATTATCTGAAAAATCCTTAATTTATTTTGCTTGGCAACTTGAAAAAAATTTCAAGACACTCTTTAATTTGAACTTCAAGTCATTTACATGGCATGTCAATGTTCTGGTACCTGTACCATAAACCTTTCTAGGGGTTACTTTAAGACATTTTTATGTTGTCTTGAGAAAATATGTGTGTGTAAATATATATAGAAAGATAGAAACTATACAGACACAGATAAATAGTCAGACAAATAGCTAGGTACATAGTCAGACAGGCAGACAACTACATAGATAAATAATACATGAGACCAACAAACAGGTAGATAGTGATGAATTAGGTTAAGAATGAAGAAACTGAAAGAATCTTTTAATTTAAAAGATTTAAATAAATTGAAAAATGACAAAACTTATGTAATAAATATAATTAAAATGGAGAAATAAAAAAACAACCCACAAACACTAATCTCAACAATTAACTTCATTTCGCATACAACTAAGATGTTATTGGGGTTTTTTAAATAGATGAATATCAATTAGACATATTTGTATCTCAGAAGCCAATGGATATAGAAAAATTAGGTAAACAAAAGATATAATTATTGAAAGTTATCAAAAATGGAAAGCAATTTAATCCATTATGCTAATATATTTAGATGAACCAGACGATATAATATATCTTTATATGAAAGCAATCTTTAGTGTCTATATAAACATATTGGATTATAGATAAAGGTGAGTATCCATCCATTTTTATTGTAAAGGGAAATTGTCTTGACAACAGATTTAGATTGTTATAAATATTGTTTAAGTGTTGATTGCTTTCAAACATTTGTCTAATAATTATATATAATAATTGTATGTATGTATAACAATTATTGATGTTATATATTGTGCCCTTTTGTATGGGTTACCATCTAATTTTGTGCTAATCTATTAAAAATTTTAAATTTAAGATATATTTGAATATGTGATGTTGATTTTGCTTATGGTAATATTTTAAAAAGTTTAATTAAAGCAATCTATGAGTATTTGATATGTGAAATTGTGCTGATATTGAGAGAGACATTTTAAATGATGATGATTATAATATATGGTAGGAAAAATGGCCATAATCAATACTGCATTAATAGATTTAATAAATAAATATTTAAAACTAAAGTATTTAAAAGTCAAGTTAAAATTAAATGCATATATTTATTGTTGATAAAATAATGTTATAAAAGAATATAAATATTTTTAATTATTATAAATACTTAAATAGAAGATTAATATTTGACTTTAATAATATCGAATTATTAATTTAAAATCTGTTATAATATCTTATTTATTTAAAAAATATTTATTTTAAAAAATGCAATTGTTAGTTTATTTTTAGACAATGACAAGCGTTTCTTGTGTTGTAAAGAACAGATGTTAGTTAAATATACACACACATGCTTGGAAGTTGTTTAGTAAAGTTGCAGAACTATTTTAAAAATCATGTTATAAAATTTATAAATAATACGTGAGTTATCACGAGATAAAATAAAGATAAATCAATGTAGAATATTAAATCTGATTTTAAAAGTATTGCTTTAAAAATATGACGTATAAAAAAAATACTTAGTTTATTTAAAAATAATCTTATAAAAGTTAAAATTAAAATCAAGTAAGTAAGAATATTTTAAAAGAATGTTTAATAAATTTAAATAAACGATAAAGATTATTTTAGAAATTTAATAATGTAATAAATATTAAATATTAAATAAGCGATTATTTATTTTTAATTTTGTGTTGTTGGTAAATATGTAAATAAGCCAGCAAGTTGATTGTTTAAATGTACCAATCAAATGGGAAGTTTCTTCCGGTATAAAAGCTCAGTTCAATTGTTAGGAGAGGACTCTGTGATTGATTTTTCAAGTTAATTGTGTTATTAAAAATAGCAAAGTAAATTTGATAGATGCTCTCAAAATCAATTTTAAAATTACAAGAGTGTCATTATAAATAATTTATAAAAGTTTTAAATGATAAACATGCAGTGTTAACTTAATTTTTCCCTATCGTCGTCTCTATTACTCAATTTACAAGCAAATGTCATGGGAACATCATATATAGGAAAATATATCAGAAACTTTATACTAGAGATATGACAAACCTGGATTAGTTCGAAAATTACGAGATGGAGAAAAGTAGTATTTTGGACAGTATATAATTTTAAAAGCTAATTACTATTGAACTATTAGAAAATAGATATTTTAGAGAATAAAATACTTCTTTATGAAGAAAGTATTTTGCAAGCTATAAATTTAAATGTATATCTTAAGTAAAGATATTAAAAATGAAAGTAGTTTTATAAATACTTGCCTTGTTAAGTCTTTATGTTTAAAAGACTGAATATTGAAATTTTAAAGGCAAATAAATTGAAAATATAATTAGCTAAAAGTCTTAATATAATAAAAATTATTATATTGAAATAATTTAAACCTGTCGTTTATAGATAAAAACTTATTCTTACCTGGATATTTTGGTTATGAATGCGAAATAATATGTGGACCCCGCAATTTAAAATAATTAAATGATAACTTTTCATAAACTATAGACTAATTTAAAATAATAACTTTGAATAATATTCTAGAAAGAAGTAAATCAGGATCCTATAAACTATTTTAATTTTATTTTTTTTGTTGGGGAACTTATTTTTTAAAAAAAAACGTTTTCTTTTTATAAACTTTTAAAACATGATGGACCGAAACAGGAAATGGTGTTCTAGTGAATGTGCCTAGGATTAAAGAACTTTATGGTGAAAAGAGACATCCTGATTACGTATATGAATTCTGTTTTATTTATCTAACATAAAATTTAAATATTATTAATTTATTAAAAATAAGATAGGTACATTTCTTTAAATAATAACTAAAATAATATAAAGATTAATTGCATAAGTTTATTTTATTTTAATACCACATAATATTTTAAGAATGATCGGAGTATAAATGTGAATTATTTTATGAAGCTGTAATTCCAAGAATATTGGAAGATGGACTGTACATTAAATCATTATTTATGGTAAAAATTGTATAATAATATTAATTTTGATGTATTACTATGTTTTTTCTTTAGATCAACCAAAGGATATGTTATTGTCGAATGAATGTATAAATATTTAAAAAAAAAAATACACACATTATATTGGCAGTGACAATTTTATTTAAATATGCATAATTTGAATTTATGATATAAATAGATACAACATTACATAAAAGTTTAGAAATAATTATATGATTCTTTCGAAATAAATTTTGATATTTTTTTTATTTATAGTATTAGAATTATATTTATTATTCATAGATAGTTATTTTATTTGCAAGTTAGGAAGAGATTTAAAAGTCTGTATTTTATTTTTGTTTATTGGATAAATTACGTTAAGTTTTATGGAGAAGTTTATATTTGGATTGAAGATTTACCAAGTATAGATGAGGAAGTATAAATAGTTTGGATAATTAATATTTTATTTAGAGTTGAAAGTTGTTTTCCGGAAATTTTAAATAAGTTTAGAGGATGTTTTTGTAGATAGAAATTTATTAAGAAGGAGTAGTATAACACATAAAGTAAAGTAATAATTTTACATAGAAAAGAATCATAGAATTTATCTAATATAATACTTTATGAATTTGAAATTAATGAATAATTTAATTATTTTAACAGTACATATATGTAATGCATATTTAATAAAACATGTAGCATGAATTGCATTAAATGAAATATAAATTATAATAAGTTATTTTTATTACATTACAAAGATACGTTAGTTTATGCACATATGCTATTGGAATAATGCTGATATTGAAGTGAACATATGTTGGTACATTATGAAATGAATAACAATAATACTTAAATGATGTAGCAATTTAATTAGTAAAATTTAATTGTTTACATATGCTACATAAATATTGTTTTACATAAATTTTCTGTATAATAATTGAAGTTCATTGATATTTATTTAAAGTCTAAGTTTTAATAACATATTTCAATGTTATTAGTACAACATTTTTTAAAAAGAATGTATAAATTATTTATTAAGGGTATAAGTTAATAACAGTGTAAACATTTTGTATTATTATTTTCTTATATTTTTATTTTCTTTTGTTTTCCTAATTTAAACTGTAAATATTGTAAATAAATTCTTAATCAAAGTTAATGTAAATAAATTTGTTTAATTTGTTTTAAAAGTGTGTCGAGTTCATTATTTTGCACTACAGCATTTGACAGCAGATAATTTGAAAAAAACATAATATTTGCACAATATGAATTTATTATTGATATTAGAAATAAACATAATATTTTCTTGATATCATTTATAAGAATTGATTGACATTAACATATTATATTACAATGGTCATAAGATGGTTATAATGCACAATATAAGAGTACAATATTATTTATTGCCACAGATTATTAAAGTTGTAAGATTTTGATGTATTCCAAAATTAAGATACTATATGAAAATAAAAGATATACATATTATTATTTATTTGATGATTGATGATATAACAGAAATAAATAAGCTTAAGTTATACTCTAAGAGTATTATTATTATTATTATTATTAAAATAAGTTAGGTGTATTTAGGTTTGATATAAAATCCCATATCATACTTATTTACATGAGTTATCATTACTTTAAGATAATTAGAAGAACCTGAGATTATTTAATTATATTTTAAAAATTAAAAGTTAAGATTTATTTATTTTATTATTATTAAAGATAGTTTATTTTATTTAAAAGCCATAAGAATGCTGTAGATGTAGTAATAAGATAATAAGGAGGTAATAGTATTCTTATGCCATTGAGACAATGTCTTGGGAGATATTGACTTAATGTAAATCTACTTATTGCTTTGTAACTTTACTTCACAGTCTCATGATTTTGATAAATACTTATTTAATTAATACATAATAAAGAAGTATATTGATTTTGATAATTGATAATAAATTTAATTAGAATATGATAGTATAAAAGTATATTAAAGTTAAACATGCAAATTTTAACTGAGCATTATAATTTAATTGAGCTAGTCGTATTTCAAATTATATTATATATCGAGAAGTAAGGGTACAATATATATACTATATTATGATTATTTTATTATAGAAAAATAAATATAAAAATTAAGGGAAGTTAGTATTTGTTTTATTTATCTGTTCTGTTGTATATTTTGTAAAAGAAAGAGAGAGATGTATCAAAAAATGGCCATAAGATTTCATGATTTTATTATAAAAGATATAGTTCTATTGAAAATTGTAATACTTATATTTGTTAATTGAGAATTGTTTTGTTAAGGTATTATGCTCGTTGATATACAAATATTTATTGTAACAGATTTCTGATGATATGACAGTTCTTGTGAATAATGAAGATATTAGGTAGGACTGATAAAATGTGTAAATTGTTTGAGGAAAAAATATATGTAAATAAAACTAAAGCAATAAAAATAAGTTATGACCACTTTTCAATCAAGTAGTTATATAGTAGGTTAATGCTTTAAATATTTGGTAAGTTGAATAGTGAGGAAAATAATTATAAAATAAATTTGAAAACTATAATGGTTAAGCAGACTTTTAATAAAAATATAACATTATTTTGTGATCCATTGGAAGATTGTTAACATTTGTTGGGGGTACGGAACAAAAATTTGATAACTATTAAAAAAAATTAAAAAAAAGATAGAACATTACCTTAGAGATACAAATTAAAAAAAAAAGATAAATTGGAAAAATAAGACTAGAAATATAAAAGTGTTGAAAATAAATAAAAAATACTATTTATTGAGAAAATTATGAAAATAAAATTTCACTGGACACTTCAAGCAACAGAATTATGAAATATATATTGAAATAAATTGCACTAAAAAAAAAAAAATGATAGACAATCTTAAAAAGGTCAGATGTATAAATCTTGACTTTTGGCAGTTATTTGATTATATTATTGTATACAATTTTTATTTAAAATCACTTAAATATTTTATTCAAATAAGTGAAAAATAAAAACACTCATAGATATTATTATAAAAAGTAAAAATCAAAAGTCATAAACACATTTATAGAAGATTTTATTTTTAAAAAATGAAACAAGTTGAAAAAACAAGATTAACATTGTTGAAATATTGAAAATAGTTACTTCAGAAAAAAAAAAAAGTTTTTAAAAAATGTGAAATAGAAAAGAAAATGGATTGCTTTAAAAGTAATATGCACCCAAATTAGTTTATATCCTCTCATTTATTTCCTGAAAACCAAAATAAAGATAAACAATAAGTTTATATACATTATTCAAATAGGACTGCAAGTAAACTTTTACCATGTGATAAAAATCATAAACAGAAAATTTAATCCATTGGCGAATAAATTTTAGAAGAAATTTATTGCAATTTATGCGTAAAATTTTCAAAATCTTTATAAAATATTAAAATATATTTATTGATAGAATAACAATAAAGAAAATAAAAGTTTAAATCAATTACCAAAAAAAGATTGAAAAATGAAAGAAAGTTTGCAGAAATAATTTGAATAGTTTTTAGGACATTATTAATCAACCAACTTCTGAAAAAACTCAAATAAATTTTAATCTACGTTGAAACAATTAAAAATCATATTTTTAATCCATATTAGAAAAATTATATAATACGCAAAATAAGATAATATTTTTGATAACAATTATGTGGAGTGCTATCGTTTAGAAAATTTTAAAAAATTAATAAATCTATTTTCTAATAGATGATAAGATATACATACATATACGTCACCAATTAAATCTTTTGATTTATTAGTGCATTCCTCATATTATGAAGTTCAGAATAGAATAACACGACAATTTAACAGTATAAACATAACAGATCATATATATGTATATATCTATGTGTAAATTAAATTTATTGATTTTTTTTAAATAATGACTTTTTCCAAATCAAAAATTTTGTACAATTTTTATTTCCCCATCTATATATTTGAAAAATATTCATTTCCTTTTTTCAATGTAATATAATTTAATGCTTTAAATATTATTTTAAAGCTATAATTTAATATTTCTAAATTTTTAAAATTTAGATCAATGCGTCCTTCACCTTAAACCCCCTAGTATAAACATCTAGACCATTCTCTCTCAATATATATGTATTTCATGAATATCCTTCACTCACCAGATGAGCTAAAGGCATTAAACATTTATTCTGTAGCAAAGAAGGAATGATTTCTATCTACTTTGTGTGCCCTATCAGCTTGAATAAAATGGTCATTCTTGCTTAACATGCGCATGTTGTTTAAAGCCAATATCATATAAATAAGATCTCAAGAAATCTGAAAGAAGGATTTGGGAGATTTGTAAAGATTGCATACATAAAAATAATCTGTCCCTATGAAGATTGCTATAACATTTCAATGAAAATTGTTTGTTTAGCAAGAAAGTATGAATAAAAGATAACTATACTTTAATAAGTATTCTTAGAAAAAGTGCAATTACATCAATGTTATATTGTACAATTAATTTGTAGAGGATATTTATTTCTGATTTTTGTATACTTGTACAATACATAAATTAGTATACTTAGATGAAATATCCTAGTACTTACATATTAGACCTGCAATGCCTTTTCACATCAGTGTTATTCCAACAATAAATTTCTAACCTTGCAATCCCATCAAATAAACCCTGCCATATCATCAAATAATGTGAACACTGGAACTTTTCACAAACTTAAGTGATAAATTTGTACACAAAAATAATAAGACACATTATGATACTAAATAAAAACAAGTAGTTGTGAGTTTTGTTTCATCATGGCAATTATGATACTAATAGATAGTTGTAAGTAAAAAAATGCATTTTTAACAATATGAAAAATATAAATTTCTATACAAAAATAATAAAAACACATGATACTAAATAAAAACAGGTAGTTGTGAGTTTTTAAAATGACATTTTGTGCTGTCAAAGCTACCCCCCCCCACACACACACATGAGGTCAACATTTTGCCATTGCAACACAGCCAGCATTTCACAAATTTTACTTCAAATTAAAAAAATACTATGTATATTAACTCTGGCATGAAGTTACAAAGTGGACACAAAAAAGATGTCACTTTCAATTTAAAAAATAAGTCCACATTGCTCTGTTTTAATAAAAGCTTACTTTTTTTTCCTGTAAAGCAATAAAACTAAAAAAACCTACAATTTTGCTGGTTGCACAAAAAAGATGGTATTTTCATTTGCATTATGAACCATATTAAAAAAAAAAATCAATCCATTTCATTGATTCCATTTTAATAAAAGTTAAATTTTTTTTTTTTATGTTTTGATAAAAGTTTACTTTTTTTTTTTTTTTTAACAAAATAAATATAATTAGACATTTCTTGATCAAGATCCCATGCAGCTGTTAGATCATATAAACATATGCTTTAACTCTCTGTTTTTCAAGCATCCGATTTAGTCATGTGGTTTTTTTTATCTGTCCATTTTTTGCTTTTCTGCCACACTGTGCTTTAATATCCATTTTGTAATTAATATATTATTATTTTTGTAGTTAATATGCTTATTTAAGCGATAGAATAGATGTATTTTTTTATTTTGCTTATGTAGTATTATTTTTTGGTAATTTTGCTTTAGTGCTCATTTTGTAATTTCATGCCAAAGTTAATATACACATTTTTTAATTTTAAGTAAAATTTGGGAATTGCTGACCAATGGGAGAATGCCATACCTTGTGTAGAAGGAGGATGGATGGCTTTGATAACACAAAGTGCCATTTTAAAAACTCACAACTATCTGTTTTTATTTAGTATCGTAAAATGTTTGTATTATTTTTGTGTACAAATTTAAGTTTTTGTATTGTTGAAAATATTTTTCCAGATTTAATCTGATGCTTTAGTGTGATGCAATCAGTATTAAGTACTAGAGCTGTATACCTTTCCACATATGTATCAGTATGCCAATAACTTTATAAAACTTGCAAAAATGTTGTGAAATAATGTGTACACTTAGTCCAATATAACACATTTATCACTTAAGTTTTCATAAGTTCTAGTGTACATGTTATCTGACAACATCGTAAGATTAGAAACTTATCAGTGGACAGATACAAATGTGAAAAAGCATAGCAAATCTAATACATAAAAAACAATATCATTATCAGATATAATGTAGCAGTGTGTCATATATTGTACTTTTTAATTGGTTCATTATACAAATTGAGCATATAAAAATGTATACGATAGTCCAAAATTTTAAATTTTAGAAATATAACTTGCACAAATACTTTAATATATGACATTTAAGAGAGAATTTAATTGCGACAAGAAATGCACATTTTTTAAAATTTGTACTAGTAGAAGAAATCCCATCTTAGTATTATAGATTATAGTGATCCTTTTAAAAAAATGAGTTCGTTAGTTGCTGCACTATATTCTGACAAATAATATTAGTAAAATAATTTATTTATTATCAAATAATATATTTTAAAAAAATTGTAATGACAGTAATATTCAGGAATAAAGTATTATTATTAAAATATTTTCATGAAACTAAGTAAAAATAACATATTTTAATTAAAAATTGTTTAAATTTTATCAGTTTCAAAAATATTCACTGATTTTTTTTTGTGTACTTTATTAAATTTTAGACAACAAGTTAAATATTAAAAAAAACAACTGGTAAACAATTTTCAAGTTATTGACTGATGACATTTAAGTAATTAATTTCCACATCATGCTGTTGGAGGATATAAATAGAAATAAGCAGATGAACTTGGAGAAAGAAAAAAAAAATATAAAAAAAAAGTGAATCATTGTTTCACGTAAAAAGTTTGTAAAAACTTATCAAATTTAAAATATTTTATTTTTGTAAATTGTTAAATAAGTAAGTTAATTGTGATGAAATGAATTTAAGATACTTAATAATAGTGTAAAAATTAAAGTAAGTTTAAACTAATTTCTTCATCTGTGACCCAAATTACAATCTGAAAATTCAATTTACAATTTTCAAAATGCTGTTGAAAGAAAAAGTGCAAGAGTATATTGTTATTATTAACTTTTTTTGAGAAACAAATGTGCATTGATGTTCATGGCTTCAAATCGCTCGAAAACCATCAATTATTGCACTACCATACTGTTTTTATGCTTATTTTAAAGCTTAAAACATAGTGTAAAATGCTGCCTTCTCTAGCATTATTTTACAAGTAAAAATCAATAATATTGACATAAAAAGCTACAACAAAGGGAGAAGGCAGGCTTTCCTAAATGTTGATTGGTTGGTTCATATTTTGGACAATGGAAGTGTCTGTCAATAATTTTCACTGCTCCAACTTCTTTGTTTTGATTTTAAAAATGAAAATTAATATCTTAGAGTGTTTTTTTTAT
The DNA here is from genome assembly GCA_028023455.1 of Epiperipatus broadwayi. Lineage (NCBI taxonomy): Eukaryota > Metazoa > Onychophora > Udeonychophora > Euonychophora > Peripatidae > Epiperipatus > Epiperipatus broadwayi. Next base: position 1,713,510 of record JAQFVV010000225.1, read on the forward strand.
TATTTTTCATACATATTATAAATTATTTTCATAAAATATGTTGAAAATATAATTATTTTAGAAAAATAGTAAGATTTTAGTAAAAAATTGTATACTTTTACATGAACATAAATTGAAAAAGAACCCAGCATTATTTTTCCACCTGTCAACAATTTTCATCACCCCAAAATCTTAATTTCATTTTCAAACAAAAATGAATAATTTAGAGTATTTTGCTTGCATTTATTTACATATTATAATGTATTTTGGTAAAATATGCTGAAAATATAATTATTTTAGAAAAATAATAAGATTTTAGTAAAAAAATTATTTACTTTTACACTAATGTAAATGAAGAAAGAAATCAGTGACGACTGTAACACTTTCTAATTTGTTACAAACTTTCTTCTTAGGTCTTCCGTTATCAAATTTTTTTATAATTATAAAAAAAAATTATTTTTGAAAAAACTTTTATTCACTTTCATAATCTGATAAATTATTAATATACTTTTTACAAATAAATATAATATTAAAAGATGAATATATTTTTATGACTAAGTTTGTTAATTGACCAATCAAAAGTTGTAAAACTTTAATTCACTTGGCCAATAAAAAATTGTTCAGTTAAATAAAAAAAAATTTCAAGAAAAGAGTTAATGAAAAAATCACGAAGGACAAGGATATCCCATTTCAATTAATTAAAAGATGCTAATACAGTCATGTAAGAAAATATTTTCTATTTATCTCTGCTTTGTTAACTAACTTAGTTGATAGCTTAATAATAAAGAGGAATAAAACAAATATACAAAGCATTAATATTTGTAGATTAAAAAAATAATTTACAAACTTTAACATAGTTTATCATGTAAACTAAAAGTTAAAAGAAACTCATTTTTGTTAATCAAAATAACTTGTATTATTCAAGTTAACCTTACAAAATTAATACTAAAGGAATGACTTTTAAAAAGAATGGAAAAAAAAATTAATTAAACAAATATGATAGTAAATGCTTAATAATAATTATTTTAAATGAAAGCTTATGAAGATGGAATATTTTTGTTTAGTCATTATAATTTTCTATTGTATTAAAAAATATTAAAAAGATGTAAGTTCAGTAAAAAAGAGCTATTAATTTCAGATAGACTAAATAATGATAAAAGATTATATTACTGACGATTTATCCTAAATAAATTTATTTGTTATCTTTTAAAAAAATTATTATATGAACTACAATAAGAAGAAAAATTTAAGTGAAAATGACTTATTAATGAATGCTGTGAATGTTGACTTGATTGTTTGACTACAACTTTCATAAATTTTTATGATATTTATGTGCAGTTAAGATTCAAACATGTTTAAATATGAAAAATCAATTGAAGAAACTTTGAACTTTTCAAGAGTTTATCCTGCTATTGTTATTTAGAATTTGAGTGTTTTATATAAAGATCTTGGGAACTGCTGGTCAACAGAAAAGATAAGAGTAATAAGTTGTAAAGAAGTATTGAGCATTACATTGAAGTCCACAAGAAAACAAAACAAGCATGAAAAATAGAAAAAAAAAACAATTTTTTTTTCTTGGGGTATTGTTTTTAAATATAAATGTCTATGCAATGTTAGTTGTTAAGTTTAGTATTAAGATATTTAAATTGGATACATTGATGTATTAATGTTTTATACTTTTAATGGTTATTTTTAAATTAAAGACTTTAAAAGATATGCTTAAGAAGTGAATGTAATATGCGTGAAAGTGGAAAAAAAGAGAAAGTATGGGTAAAACAATACTTTAGATTTCTATTATAAAGTAATATTATTTAAATTAATTTATAGGTTGTTTTTAAGTATAAAATATTTAATAAGTAAATTAATGTCATCATAATGAATTGAGAGATGAAAGTTGTAGTAATAAAAAAATATTTATCATATTTGAATTGTAAATAATAATATAAAAAAGGGTAAATGTATGAATGACAAAGGTGACAAAAGAATTTTGATCTCAATTTAGTGTAATAAAATAGAATATTGACGTTGGTCAAATTATATTTAGTTTGTTTTGTAATACATAATTGTTAGATTTGTTGAATAACACTTGATGGGAAGGTGATATTGTAGTATTAGTCTTATGGTAAATTGTAGTTATTGATGCTAGGAATATACATTATAGTCATATCAATTATCCTTCCAGGATGGATGAAACACCTTTTTAAAGAACTGATAGAAATAGCATAATGGAATTGATCTATGTGACACGTATATTTGTAATTTTGGTACATAGGGATGAGAGCTTAGTATAGAAGCCTGGATGTTAAAGTAGTACCATTAAGACAAAAATAACTACTTTACCATATATAGAACATTTCGTTTAAAAAAAAAAAAGAGACCTCCATATCATGTTTATAGTTGTTAGTTTATTAAAATCAATTTCTTATCTACGGAATTCTTTTAGGTAATAAAGAAAGGTAAGGTAAGCATAAAATGAAGATTAGTTACATATTTTAGAAATATAATTTCTTTCCTAGGTAATGAAGGACTGTTTTTAGAGGAACCCGAATAAATACAAGACAAATGTTATATTTAAATAATTTCTAAATGATACCATATTGAAAGATAAAATGAGAGCAATGATGAGAATAAAGAGATAAAGAATGAACAGAATGAATGATCATGAAGTGATAGTTAAATCTTGATTCAATTAATTATTTTAATATGTTCCAGATTTTATATTAAAAGGAACAACAATATAAATTTGAATTTTGTGTAGTTATTAATAGAGTTTGCATGAATACAAAATATGAAAAGTTAATAAGTGATGTAAAAAAAATAATATATTGCATTATTCAATAGAAGTGAACTAAAAATCAAACCCATATTAAAAACTTATAAATGTCATAATAAAATTACAACATTAAAGAAATTGTACACGTTGAAAATAACAAATTTAATAATTAAATGATAGAATATTTGTTTAATTTAAATGTTAAATTTAAAAGAGATGTATGTAGTTAAAGTATTGATATTATCAATGTAAATAATTGTACAAATATTTTAATAATGTTATATGTGTTTTATAGTTAATTATAGTAAGTAATATTAAAGAATTTGTTATTTATTAATATTGTTATTCAAATAAACAAATATTTTGATATAAATTTTAGACTAATGGCTTTATTTCTATTCAAAATTATTTTTATCATGAAATCATATCAAAGCACATAAATTATATAAAATCATTACAAAATTACTAGATAACATGAATAGAATATTATAAAGAACTTAATAAATTAATTGTTTGTTTAGTTAAATCATAACTATTTAGATGGTATTGTTTAAGAACATCATATTTTAATTGGAAATAATAATATCTTTGAAGTCACATTATTCTTATTTTAAAATTAATTTGAATTCATTCTTGGAATAAATTTAAGATGGTATATAAGTTTACAAGAGAAATTGTTATTGAAATATCTTATAAAGTTTACATTTTATATTAAGATGAAATTTAAGAGTATATGTGAACAATGTTAATTCATTGAAGTAACTAAAAAAAAAGTTAGAATTGTTTTATATAGTTCCTAATAATAATAGAAGTATAGTTCTGTTTTGTAATTAATGTTTGTGTAATGAAAACATAAGATATTCAAATATAATTAGATCATTGATAGAAAAGTAATATAGTAAATAATGAATGTTAATTTCTTATATTATGATTATTAGAACTAGGTTAATTTTAAGAAGTTGATTTAATTTATGTTTGTAATATTAGATGTGATTATTATTAGGATGATTGGAACTTAGTAAAATCCCTCATATTATTCAATTATCTTATAGGGAGTAATTATTATTTTATTATAGGAGAATAATTATTATCCATGAGATACCTGTAAGGTAGTAACAGTTGTTATAAAGTATTTTAGAATGCATTTGATTTCATTATTTTGTATGTAATTTATTAAATAAATGAAAGAAAATTTAATCACTATTTTCAATGAAAGATTATGCAAGTCATTGTCTGTTGTAGTAATTTTTATAAGGAATATACAAAGATAATGGTTAGATTTCTACAAAAGCAATGTCATTGGGAAGTATATTCTATGTGCCTTCTCAATGTTAAAACTGCTGTATTGTAACCATCTCTTAAATCTACTCTACATGTTGTATAATACATGTTTATAGTTAATGCTTGAGTCTCAAGAAGTTATGTTTTTATATACTTTATATTTTAGTATCTGAGCTAAACTAAGGATAGGATCTATTTGTACAGTTTATATGTGGGAGTTCAATATGGACAGGTTACAATATATATATATATATATATATATATATAATATATAATATATATATATATATATATATATATATATATATATATTCTTTAATTGTTCACAAATACACATATTTAAACAGAGGAATGAAGTGGGAGAGAGAGGAGGGATTTTGAACAGACTTCCAAATTAATTTTCTTTATTTCATAAACTGATAAATGTCTATTTCTAAATATAAGATAATAGATTTAATCATATTAAAATAAAAACAAAATTAAAAAAAAAAATTACTAACAATAACTTGTCTAAACTATTAAAAATACTGTTTGATTTAAATTTGCATTTTTACAATAAATGAATAAGTGTAAAATATAACAGAAAATTATTATAAACAGAAGATTCATTGAAATTTGTATATAAATGATCAGTGAATTATTAGCCTTTTTTCAATATTCATTATAATAATAATGTGAAAGGCTAAAACCTTTGATAGGTGCATCTTAAAATGCCTATATAACAGCCAATCAGATGTAATAATGACTGCACAGGGAACTCTCAATTCAAAATACAAGGCAGAGATTTTACGAAAAAAAATGGACCCACCTTCTTCTCTACTTAAATTTATATATAAATAAGCCAGACTCAAGCATTTTGAACTAAGTGTGTGAAGCTTTAAACACCTTCACATTTAATTCACTAAATATTATATATAAACAATGTGAAATCTTTCGATTTACTATGAAGTAATTTTCAAAAAAAAAAAATATTTTTTTTAAATTTTCAAATTTAATGAAATATTCATTATATATTTTTTTATTTTTTAACAAACAAATAATATAATTAAAGAAAAATAAATATTATCTATTAGATTCACTGAAATACCAAGCAGACTGGGAATTCTTACCACTTTTCTGAAATTTTTTAAATAAAACTGCTATTTGAATGTTTTTATGATACTTTTGAATTAAAATTCCATTTTTTTAAAAAAAATTTGTGTTCTGTTTAATGAAATCTTTTTCTCAGTATTTTGTTATTTATAAAGCTGAGCTCAAACACATAATTTTATCCATAACAGGTATTTTTTAACTATAAAAAATCAAATTTTAAATGCTTAAATTATTTTTTATTCTTATTTCAAGCATCCACTCAGTGATGGTTTTAAAAGTTTGCATTTAAAAAAGAATTCCTAACTATTGTTTAATAAAAAATCATCAAAATGTAATTTATTTTATATTTGCAAGTCAAAGCTATTAAATATTCTCGAACAAAAATTCCAACATTTTCCTCATATATTCTCCAAAATTTAATTTTTCGGAATTCAGTTTTGTTTATTTATTTTAAACCTAAATAGCTTCTTTAGAAACAAATAAAACACCAAATGCTTTGTACCTATTATAGTAATTTATTGTAAAAACAGACATTCAGTTTTTTTACAATAGATCATTTGTGTGTGGGATATAGCAGTTATTTTTGTGAAATTGTATATAAGAATGAGTTGTAGCCTTAATTTTTATCCATTTGCTCTTTTGTCTGCTTTTCCCATTATAATCATATTTCAAATTTAATCCATTTATTTTCATCTTTCATCTGATTTCTTTTCATAATAATTTAGATGCTTTATATAAAACTACATCATCTTTTTCATTCAATTTTTGAATAAAAGTTGTTCAGTTTATTTTTTGAAAGATACATATTTATTTTTTATGATTATAAACCATAGCATTAGTACTTATGCAAGAATAAAAATAGTTCAAGATAAATTTTATTTATTTTTGTTTCATTTATTGATTTTTATATTTACTTATGCTTTAGGTAGATTTTCAAGTACTATATAGTAAGTTCTTTGCATTTAATTATTATTATTATTATTTTTTTTTTGACAGACAAAATACATTTTTGAAGTTATGTTTTGCCATGTTCTCATTTTTCAATATCATCTGTGCTTTAATGTTGCTGGACTTGATATTTTAAAACTAAGTTTAACATAGTCAAAATAAAAGTCATAGATCCAATTCATAGATCACATGACCCTATCTCTTAAGCTTGTCAGTTATAAACAGTGAGGATTGCCAATTCCTCTACAAGCTTTATGATAAATGCTTAGCCAGAGCCAGCACTTAAAATATCTCTGTCAGGTACCCCTCCCCAAACCCCTGATCATAGTTTTGTGCTTTGGCACTCCTCAGAGAGGAGCATGAAACCATGGTCAGGGGTTTGGGGAGGGGTTTCTGGCAGAGATATTTTAAGTGCTGGCTCTGGCTAAGTATTTATCATAAAGCTTGTAGAGAAATTGGCAATCCTCACTGTTTATAAGTTTAACATATTTTTTTTATTGTTATCAAATGATCCACTTTATATGACACTGATAATTACTAAAGGCTAATTGGATTAATCCACTATATGTATATGTCGTATTTATTTTATATTTAAGTTTATTTATTTTACATAAATCTCATTCTATTCTTTTGTTAATTTACTAAATTTTGACTATTAGTTTATTCATAGCTCATCCGGAATTGCAATTACTTCCATTTCAAATTAATAATTCCAATTCAAGTTTGTTCGTTTTTTAAAAAAAAGAAAGAAGGGTGATTCTAAGAAGGTGAGGATAAATGCTTTAAAAAAGTTTTGGCAACATAATTAATTTGTTAAGGATAAGCATCTGTTTACTTTATACTTTAATAGCGATATAACAAATCCAGCACTCATTAACATATCGTGCCAATCTTTTACTACAAAAAAATTCAGCAAGTACTTTTTTCTATCACCTTAATCTTCTATACCTACCATTGATTAAACAAACTTTACATTAACAAAGTCTCCACCATTTATTTATGATATGATTTTGTTCATATTTTTTAATGCAGTCTTAGAAAATTTATAAAACTTTCTATTTCTTCAATGGATTATATATAAAAGTTATTTTTCACCAAATATATATAAAACTGTGTCATTAATAGATTTTAAAATTAAAAATGTTCATTGAAAAAAAAAAAGCATTACATTAAATTTGGACACACGAACATACATACATCCTTTATAAAAAAAAAAAAAAGTATTCAAAAACATTCCATTTGATTTTCTTTCTTAAATATTTCCAGATAAGTTGATATTCGCTATGAAATTTACACTTTCATTTCTACTAAGCATATATATTGTCAAATATAAATAATGGAAAATAATATTTTTTATGATTAATGTTAGAATAACTATATTTAATCCGAATTATAAATATACAGAAAAAGAATCAGAATTAAAACCAATTATTTTTTTATGTTGCACTTCAAGGATACAATAGTCAATAATATGTTTAAAAATACATATATACAAGCAACAAAGATTACAAATTATAAAATTATCATAGAAAAGTCTTTTTCGGAAAATTATGTTTTTTGCCCTTTTCAATATATCTCCAGAATACCACGATTTAAAGTACATACAGTGACATCTATATCAATACATGAGAGTAGACAGATAAACAAATATATATCCGACACGATCTATTACGTGATTTTTTTTTTTTAATCCTACTACAAAATTACCTTGATATATATATTGAATGGATATATATCCACATATATTAATTAATTAACTATCCATTCTTTATCCATTAACCTTTTATTATTCAGCTTAATGGATGTTTTGTATATATTCATACAGTTATTATTATTATTCATGATATACTTTGTTTCATATATTTTACGTCTATTAACATTTTTAATATAATCTAGAACTCTTATATTATCAATACAATATATACAAAACATCCATTAAGTTGAATAATAAATGGTTAATGGATAAAGAATGGATAGTTAATTAATTAATATATGTGGATATATATCCATTCAATATATATAACAGGGTAATTTTATATTAGAATTTAAAAAAAATCACCTAATAGATCATGTCGAATATCCATTTGTTTACCTGTCTTTTCTCGTGTATTGATATAGATGTCACTGTATGTACTTTAAATCGTGGTATTCTGGAGATATATTGAAAAGGGCAAAAAACATAATTTGCCGAAAAAGGCTTTTCTGTGATAATTTTATAATTTGTAATCTTTGTTGTTTGTATATATGTATTTTTAAACATATTATTGACTAATTATAAATAATGAAATGAATAATTTTCATTGTTAACAATATGATTTAACTAAACACTACAATACTATTGACTTTTTTAAATACAAAAAAAAAAAAATATTGTCAAATACAATAAAACAATTATATCCATGACATTTGAATCTAAGCCTCCATGGATACTCTAAACCTGTGGATATTATCAAACATTATACATGTAACAACGTATATATACGACAGTAAAAAAGTTTTAACATACACACTTAAATATAATACGGATATACAACTATAATATTTTTTAATTTAAAAATTGTTATATATTTAAACAACAATAAAAATAATTAATAATAATAAAAGTATTGCATAGTAGTGCATATTTTAATAAGTATTTTTACATATGCACAGAGAAATGTATGTGCATTTATTAATAATACAAATAGCTAAAAACGATACAATGAAATTAAGGAATAAACAAAGATAATTAATGACAAAAAACAACAACAAATACACATATTTCTAAATCGGTTAAACAAATAAATAAAGACATCAGAAAAAGGTAAGTGATCTCGAAGATACATTTCTGTTAAATTAGCTTCAGCAGATGGCTCAGATTATCATATTAGATCAAATGTCATCATCATCACTCATAATTTATCAACATATTTTGTTACAAGTAAATCTACACGTGTATAATATTTATGCAATGTGCTGATGGATGAGGAATACATTGACAACTTGCAAATATCTCTGCAATGCAATCACTGTTTACTATCCACAAGATAGCAAAAGGAGATAGAAACTAGTCCTGCCTAGTAAGAGGATGGTGCAATAGAAGAATATCAAATTCTCAATAAAAGCATAGAGATTCAGGTGAAAGTTGTTCACAAAATGCATGTACAATGAGAAAAGGTGGACGATTTTTCTGTAGCAATGAGTGATTGTAATATGGTAAAATTAGATATGAGAATGGACTGATAAAAATTTTAAAAATGAAAATATCAGTATTATGATTAACTGTTTATTGGGCTAAGAACTGTATATTTGTTGATTAAGTTCTAATAAAGTACAATGTAAAAATAGTAATGATGATATTTGAGAGGTTATGAATATCTCTATTAACTGATGAAAAAATGTTTATTAGAAGTCATTTGCTTTTGCTTTTTTGGTGTTTTATCCAATTGTTTGAAGGAATGTAAAATTGGGGGAGGGGGAAATATGAATATATACATAAATGTTATTAATAATGATAATGATCATCAGATGCAAATAATATCGGATGGAAACTGATTACAAACTCTGCTGACATCTTCATATTCAAACCAAATAACAAAAATTAAATTTATTCAGTACAATACTGGTCGGTAATGAGATCATCGGCAACACTCATCGTCATTTAACAAATGTTGATTCAGGAAATATTCTCTGGTAACATAACAAAATTTCAATATATATATTCACCCTCTATCTAATTCCAACATTCACTGTAAACTTTGATTTCGCTTTAATTTCTCTCTCTTTTTTTTTTTTCAAATAAAATTATACATATTTTATTAAATATTAATGAAATTGATGCATATAAAATAAGTGAAAAAATATAATAATAAAAAAAATTACAAAATTATGTTAAAATGTTGTTCATAAGATTATTATTCATTGAGGAGGGGAAACGAAAAAAATTATAATTTAAAATTTGGTCTTAGTGGTTTACCCTCTCCATTAATTATTTAATAACATTCTGAACTGTACTATCAGAGACAGCCATTCATTCTCCTTTGAGTGATACATTGCTTTAAAATTGATCTAAAAACTGGTGGTGAAGACATAAAAAAAAAAAAAAGAGGGGAAAAAAATTGTTATGCTTAAGTGACAAATGATTTTACAAGCTAATTCTCTTGACAACTTGCTAGTAAACTGTGTTTCTCTGTGCTAACATGACAACGTAACCTTTCTACAAATACACTGTTTTCTCAAGCTAAGATTGCTTTAATATTTTATAAATGTTTGCAGTTTCAAATACAAGGAAAATAACTCAACAAAAGTGTAACTATTTTTAAAACTTATCATTTTTGTGTTATACATCCATTAAAAACATCTATACTTAAAAAACATAAATTACCCTTACATATATATGAATGTTTAATATAAGTAGCAATTTGAATATGTATATATATATGTGTGTAAATGTATTAAATTCTCTCTGCCTTTTAGTAAGCTGAGATTTATGAGGAAACAGGAAACTATGAACAAATGATAATTATCATATTTATAAAAAAACATCATATGAGTCTAGCTTACCATAGAAAGCAGCACGGAAAAGTTCACAAATACCACATGAACACTACTGATAGTAATTTGTCATTATTTGTCATCTTCTTATTACAATTTATTATAGCAACTCAATCGTGCATCATAAGCTTTAATAAGTCAATAACATCATTAGAATGTTTTAATAAGCTCAATATATAAATCAACTCTCCCAAATAATAAATCACTACTCCTATCACACATACGATTCATAAAAAAAAAGTTTGTCAAGAATTATTATTTGCTAAAAATTTGGAAGCGGATACAAAGGGAGAATCTAAGTTTTTTCAAGAGAAAGATATTCATATGTGTAATATTTTGTCTGCTGCCACTGAAAATGCTCCAGCAATGATAGAGTGCCACAAGGGTTTCATAGCATATTTGAAACAAGAACTACCAAATGTACTTGGTATGCATTGTATTCTTCATCATCAACATTTGGTTGTGAAGAATTTAAGTTAACACCTGTATGTTGCCCCATTACATTATTAGAGCAGTCAATAAGATTAGAAGCAATTCATTGAGTGACAGATTGTTTAGCCAACTTTGTAGTGAAAATGATGAAGATTTCAATCATATGCTGCTTCCCACAGAATTTCATTGGCTTTCAAAAGGTACTTGTCTGAAATGATTTTACAATTTGTTTGATTCAGTACTAGAGTTCCTAAAAAATAGAGATGACAGATTTTGGGCCAACCTGATTACATCCAAAAATGGCATCACTTAATTGACAGACCTCTATAAAATATTTAATGAGATCAATCTACAATTACAAGGTGATGAAGTGAATTGAATTAAAACAAAAAACATTATTGCTGCTTTTGTGGGGAAACTTCTATTCAAACGAAATCTAGTTCGAGGGGAATATAGCCACTTTTCAAATTTATCAGCAGTGTCTCTCAAAAAGCAAGATTTATTTACATACTGCCAACACTTGGAGATTCTCCATGCTGATTTCAAGGAGCAATTCAAGATATTCTAAACATGAATAATTTCAAATTGGGTTCTAGATCCTTTCTCACATGTAAACACAACAGGATCATCAAATTTAGAAGTAGAACTCACAACAAATGAAGAGCTAAAAATATAATTCAAAAGTGGATATCAAGGTTCTAGTTTCAGAAATCAATACTGACACTGTACCCTGGATAGTTGGAAATAGTGCAGAAATTTTTAATTGCATTTCCATTTTCTTATTTGGCTGAGCATGGATTTAGTGCTGTAGCAAATTTACTATCTAAGAAAAAAAATCGATTGCATATAACTGAGTGTGGTGATTTAAGATTGTTTTAATTAAAGTTGAATCTGATATTAACAAACTTTTAAAAATGCATCAGGCTCATTCTTCACATTAATTTATTTTTTCTTCGTATTTTTACTTTGTAAGTTTGAAATAAACAATTTTCTAATACATTTGATAGTGTTTTAATTATTACAATAAGATTCTTACTAATGTAATACAATCTCCTAATATATATTCTGAATTTTCATATTTAAACATTGAATGAAACTGTACATAATGTTATTCGAGCATACACTTTACAATCTTAACATATGGGCTACATTTCATCAAAATTGGTATAGCAATAACTGTGTTCAAGATGAAGCACATATTGGTCACTACTTTTTCAATAATTTAATGGCATAAGCAATAATATATCATTAGTTGCCATTTCCGTTGAAAATATCAAACAGATTGAACATGGAAAACTGTTATAATGGGGGGAAGTTACAAAATTTATGTCTTGCAAAGTGGGTGGTGGCCGGAAAAAGTTTGAGAACCTATGCTCCACATGATTTAATTTTTATCAAAGTTGTAAAGATAATTTATTTAATGCCATCAGTGAACTAAAAATGAGTATTTCCCTTATTTCTTAACCCTTTTTTTCTTATAACATAACAACTTTCAATTAGCAAGTACATTGTCTGCTTCTAAAATATGTGGAAATAATCTAATATAGTCACAAGGCACAATAAAAATACTTATAGGAAAATAAATAACTTTTCAGCATAGTGGTTAATGCATCCACTTACTATACTCATAAAAGTCTAAGAAAATTTAGAAGTTTTCTTTAAGGTTGCTGGAACATAATCATTAACAACCAGCTATACAATTATTTGTTGGTAAACAGATACCTAACTATCCTTAAACAAACATTTAAAAAAAGAGATAAAATTCTCACCTCAGTAATATCATTCATCTCTATTCCTTTTTGGAAATCTGTTAAGAAGACTATTTCCATTATCTAACATTTAATATTGAATGACTTTGGAGAAAATTTAAAGTTTATTTCAATTTTCCAATTATATTTGATTGTTAATGAAAACATACAGGTTGATATATAACATAATATTTCAAGCGGTATTATTCTCCTCTCTTCTTCAGGTGTTTCTGGTCTAATCAAGGTACCAGCATGGGTATTGAACCTGGATCTTTCTTGAATAATGAATTTTAAGAGAATACTTTAACCAACTGAAATATTCTGCCAAAGGCAAGATCACTTACACTGAATATTAAAGAATCAAAAGGTTCAGGGTCAATTCCTAGGCTAGTACTATCATTGATCAGGCCAGCAACACCTAAAGAATTAGAAATTTATTTAAATGCACATTGATTATGTAAGTAATATTTACTAATGCTGTATCCTCAAGAATATGTGTAAAAAAATGCGATATTAGGTCCCTAACATCACATTTTTTCATGCATATTCTTGAGGTTACAGCCTTAGTAAATATTACTAACAAATTAGAAGAAAATATTACCATTTAAAATGTTGTGCTATAGTAAAGTTTAATTTTTTTCTAAAAACATTCAATATTTAATGTTAGATGTTGGAAATAGCCTAAAATATGATAACAACTAAACTGCATAATCACAAACCTTCAGGCAAACACTGTTAAAAAAACTTTTATCATAAAGTGAGATAAATATTACATCCCATACTGAATTTTCTATAACTGTTACAGAAAGTTGAGAAAATTGTTACATTTTCATTTACCATTGTCAAACTCTCTCCACTCACAACTTTGATGCCATCCATTTCAGATAAATACACTAATGATTATTACTAATCATTTTCGAAACTAGAGATTATCTCTAGCACTGATATAAACTTTAAACCTTAGTTAAAGATTAATATATCTGATTTTTAAAATTTACACACACAGAGTTATTCACCTTTCTCTGTCCCGTATGTAATATCTTTATAGATATAAAAACACCTCCACACTTCCACAATTCTTTTCAAATTCATATAAATAAAGATATAATAAAAGACAAATGACCCCCAAGATGCATTTCATGCTGAACCAGCACTCATCAGTTGGCCCAGGTCACTATCTCTCCCATATATCTCTATTATATGAAAAGTATTTATCTAGAGTAAATTGTTACATTTTCATTTACCATTGTCAAACTCCCTCCACTTATAACTTTGATGCCATCCATTTCAGATAAATACACTAATGATTATTACTAATCATTTTCAAAACTAGAGATTATCTCTAGCACAGATATAAACTTTAAACCTTAGTTAAAGATTAATATATCATATCTGATTTTTAAAATTTATACACACAGAGTTATTCACCTTTCTCTGTCCCATATGTAATATCTTTAAAGATATAATAAACACCTCCATACTTCCACAATTCTTTTCAAATTCTATAAAGAAAGATGTTGCTGGTGAAGGGTTGGAAAGCTCTAAATGTCAGGAAGAATGAATACAATATTACTGATATAAAAGTTATCACTATTATACTTATTTGCAAATAAAACAAGCTAGCAATATATATTTTAATTATTAAAATGTTAATTTAATGGTGAAATGCTAGCTTAACCTGTAATAGGTGGAAAATACCAATAATAAATCTTAAAATGTAAACTGTATATTTATGTCTACCGAAGTTATTAAGAAAATAAAATAAAATGTGTACATTTAATAAGTGATAATATCTCATGGTATTGAAATTAAAATATAAATATGTATATATAAATAGGAATAAACAAGTCTAATAATATTTATGTACAGGTAGGGTATTCTCTCTAAATTTTCATAATGCATATATCAAATCTAAAGTTATCTTGGGGTTTAAAATACTTAAGTGTAATAAATAAGATTCTTTAAAATTTTATTATTGTTATAAATCTTTATTCTCAATATGGCTAAATAACAAAGATAATTTTATTGTATACTATTCATATTTTATGGTAATTAAGCATTAATATTTAAATTATATATGCTAGTATTAGCGATAAATATCAATAAAATTACTTCTAAAATCAATATGAAATATTATATGACCTTAAATCATTAATTACATGGTGAATGCAAGATTGTAAAAAATATATAAAACAAAAAATCATGTTATATTCCATCTGGTTAATAAATTAATTTCACTCAGAACTCCCAACATTATTGATAAAGGTAAGCTTATAAACATCAGAGCTACCAAGAATAAGTGGATTCATTCTATTCTTGATCCTTTGCTCAACATTTAAACTGCTTTTAAGTCATAGCCTGGGGAAGAATGATTTATTCCCTTTGTTTATATATATATATATATATATATATATATATATATATATATATATATATATATATATATATATATATATATAGAGAGAGAGAGAGAGAGAGAGAGAGAGAGAGAGAGTTATGTTGAATTTAAAGTTTACAAACAAAATATAAATATGAAAATATGCATAATTATAATAACTTAAGTTATCATCAAAATCTACATCTACAGATCTCCAATAACTTTTAAATATAATAATCAAAAAATAATAATAATTCTTTACAATAGCTATATAATCAAATATACATTAAAAATCTTTTTTTAGCACCTGCTTTGGTGCCCTTTTCAAATGTAACTATATAGCTGTTGTAAAAAAATATTATTATTTTTTGATTATTATTTTGTGGAAGAGCAGAATAAGGATTTTTATTCCTTTCCAATTTTGATATTAGTAAAGCTTTTAAATATAGTGGCTTTGTCCCAATCTACACCGTGCTAAAACAAATGGGTCACATGTATCTCAGATATGTTGTGAAATGAATAAATCATTGAAAAGGATTTATAAAGTGAGCATTAAATACACTCAAATACTAACAATTATTAAACAACTAATGAGAAACAATGTTTTATTTGATCTTTCTTTATTATTGCACAGTCAGACTCTCAAAATGGGGATCTCTAATATAGATCATTTATTCATTTTTCCAAGGATAAAATATTTACCTTCTATATTCAAATACACATGGCATTATGAATTTACCTAATTTCTACAGGTTAGATAAACAAATCACTAGGAGACCTTATCTCTCTACTGAATGATTATACACATCAACCACTGCATGGGTAAGAGGCACTTTTGTGCAAGCTAAATTTCAGTGCCCCTAGTCTCATGAACAGACCTAGTCTGAGTGCAGTGCCTTGCATTTATCAAGGCCACAGGCCTACAGGATCTATACCTATTGCTAAAATGAAAAAAAAATAAAACTTTTAACACATGCTAAATGAAAGTACATTTCCTTTTTTGCCCAAACTTTGTAATTTGTAAAATCTACAATAAATACCATATGCGAAGTAATACAATTGTAGAAGCATTGATTAGGAAGTAAGACAGACTTTTTAGTTATGTTGTTTGTCTAAATGTTCTGGTCATATTAATATAAAATCAGCTCTTTATTAGCATTTTTATGTATTGAATCAGAATTTGCAAAAAAAAAAAATAAAATAAAATAAAAATATGTATTTTATTTTGTTTCCTCAAATATTGCTTCAAAATCATATTTATAATAAATAGGTAATTATTTAGACTTTATAAATATCAATTTGTGCAATTTTAATATATCTATATTTGCAAATAAGATAATTTATTTTTAAAAATAATCACCCCCCCCAAAAAAAAAATTTAATTAAACAAAATGAATTCTAAAATAATTTTATTTATCAAAAGACTCAATAGAAAAAATTATATTATTTATACTTTTATCTTTTTATTTACATAATAACTCTCCAGATTTTGGTGGCTGTAATGTAATAAATAATAATCGCATTCAGTTTAAAAACTTAGTTGTGTGTTCCTTTGAAAATAAGACAGGTTCTTATATTAATTTTTATATCTAAAGAGACCTTAGGGCTTACTTTCAGATAATGTCTTATTTTTTCATATACAAAAATCTACATTTATTCATGCACTGGGATATTTACATTTATTTAAGTACAAAAACTTATCTGGGGTCAAAATATTATTCCATTTAAATCTACCATTAAATGAAGTGTTAATTGTAGACTTATGAGATAGGGGTGGTAACAAAAATTATTACAGTTAAGAATGATTATCCAACAAAAGCGATAAAATGCATGCACAAAAATTCAGAAAACATTTCAGTACTTCACACCGCATTAGGTACCACTGTCATAAAAATTCATATAAGACACAAACACATCCAGCTGTTATCAAGGAGCATATTGTAAACACTTTCCAAATTACTTGTAATAGACCCACTTGGCATTCTTTTTTAAAACTTTTCTTTGAGAAAAGGATGATTTAACTTAAACTAAACTTTAATTTTTAAAATCACTTCCGCTATTTTAAACTCTTTTAAGAGTTAAAAACACATTTAAGAAACAAAGCTGATTTTTCTTTTATCTTGAATATCTAAAAAACTAACACGTTCAAACTCTAAAACTAAGTGGAGCATTCTTTTATACATTTAAGTATTAAATATAAATAAAACAAGTATCTAAAATTACATAAATGAAATTACAAATTGTCCAATATATAAAAATTGTGGTAGTTAACAGTTTAAAAGTTTGTTAAATCATTCATAAATTCATCAATAATTTGAGATCTTAAATCTAAGATACGACTAAGAGTAAATTGTTTCTCTATACACATAAAATTATGTTTGTTGAAAATGTTCAACGGGAAAATATCTAAGTACCATTGTAATTCATATTATCATTTATTTATAACATTAATATTACTTTTTATTTATACAGTCATTGCTTTAAAATTCAATACATACATGGTGTGCTTTAATAAATGAAAAGAAATCTATTCATTTGGCTGATGATTTTAATTAGAGCTTATATTTGGAGTAGGGCTTATATTACAAGCACCCTGAAAAATCATGCTAAGGCTTATTTTCTGGGTAAGTCTTATTTTCAGGGAAATATAGTCCAGTATCTTGGGATTTCAAGGGTTTACATTAAATTTTTTTAAGGAAAGAAATTTTCATACTTACATTATTTATTCAATAAATTTGAAAAAAAATTTTTTATAGAAGCCATTATACCACACTTATTACACTTTTTTTTGTTTAATAATAGATTATAGTAAAAAAACCACAGCAATTAACTTCTTTCACTAAAGGTTTTCCAATTGAGCAGTTACAAGCGAAGTTATATAGTTGTTACAATCAACAGATGAACATTAAATGATACTGGTTTAATAAAATACACATAATAATATTTTTAAAAAAATCTTTTTTACTAATTCTGTTTTCCTTGGATTTGGACTGTCATGTATTTGAGTAATTTTATGGATGAATTATAAAATTTAGCTAAATCACAAATGCACAATTCCAATAAATACAAATGAGTAAAACATGTAAAAAAAAAAAAATGGATATTAAAAAAATTATATTAGTATTAAAAATAAAAAAGACAGTATTGGTGTTTAAAAAAACAACATATGCCTTCATCAGATTTGATCATGAAACTATAAGTTTAGGCATATGACATTCTACTCTGATCCTTTACCTATACAAGCACAAGACAAAGTATATAAAATATGAGTGATAAATTAAATTATCTACAATGCATAATATTATGGGGTAATGTTTAAAATAAGTTTACTTTTAAATACATTATTATTAATAGTATGTCATTTGTCAAACAAATTAGGTTATTTAAGTAAAGGTGGAAATCTAAACATTTATGTATAAATTTTATTAATTAACACAGCGAAATGATGCCAAGTCCGTTTGGCTTAAGGCAATGATAGTCAATAAAATATTTAGTATATTTCGAACAATTGTCAGAAGACTGAGTAAAAAAGTAATAAATATCAAACCAAAAAAAAAAGTAATCCTTTTATATTTAAATAAAAAATATGTGCAATCAGAAAATGTTTCTAACAATAGTGATTCAGAAATCTAAAGAATTTCATTTACATATAAATGTTATTACTTATCATTGCAAAATGGCACCCATCTGTTCAATGCAGGTTATATTAATATTTAATATACTTCAAACAATTTAAGTAAAAAAGTAATCCTCCTATATTTAAATATAAAATATTTACAATCAGATCATGTTATATATAGGGTATATGAGCACAGACTTTCACAGGACCCACCACTCTCCACTCTATCTAATAACACTGATACACTCAAGCACATATATACTGAAAAGATAAATAATCACCAATATACACATTTCATGCTAAACCAGCAATCATCAGTTGGTCCAGATTATCATCTCCCACACATATATACTATAAGTGCTCAGATATATATTAAGATAGACAATCTTCATACCTTAATGGACAGGCTCCAATCTACTACACACTCAAACTCTTCAACTGTCTATCCAATTGAAAATCTGATGATGGAATGCTCGAAGGCCACCCTGAGGCCGAGATTCTTGTCACACCCATGTTGACCTAATCAGAACATGTTGCAACTTTCATTATACATACATTTTATTAATTATCATTGCAATTTGATGCTCCAATTGTTGAAGCACCTCTGTGACCTACACAACCTGCATGTGATGACCCTGATTATTACTATAACAAATAATTTATGATCACCAAGAGTAAACCATATTTAACATAGGTACATGTGGCATTACAAAAAAGAAAACTGCCCAGGCTAATATTTATGAATAAAAATTATAACACAAGTTGCTAGGAGCTTCCCTCTACTTAACAACAATATCATAACTACATGAAGAACTCATCATCATGAACATAATATGTAAGTCTATAAAATATGTTTAATACAAGTTTTAATGCACTTACAGCTACAAAACTTAAGGGTAACTCACATTTAAAAATACTTTCAAACAACATAAGATAGTATAGTATTAATATAGTTTTTACATTGTACCATTCTGATACCTCATAACTGTTAAACCTAACAAAAAGAGATTGAAATTTTTATTTTAAAGATCCACAAAACATAGAAAATATATATATATAACTATTAATTATAATAATTTTAGTCACAATCTCACTCCAACACAAGTTATACACATAGCTACATCATCAGTATTAAAATTCCTATCATATAATTAAAATCATATTACATGTATATTCTTTTGTGAAAACTTTTATTTATTTGAAAAAAAAAAAAAAAGATAATAATACACAACAACAAAAAAATTCTGTTACCTATAGTTTCATTAAAAGTTTTTAAGATTTTATGAAGACGTATTTTAAGAAATTTCATTTAAGCAAAGTTTTTAAAATATTTTGAAAAATTGATTTAAATCCATTGGCACTGCCAAAAGACGATGTAAGCCTTTATCTTTGTAAATCTGGAAAAAAAAATTATTTTATTTTGAGTGAATCCATTAGTGTAGTAAATTTTAAATATTAAGTAAAATCAAAACAAATTATTTTCTCCATTTCTAAATAAACTTTAGTAAGTAATTAGTAGTTTTTTCTGGAGATAAAATTCACAAATATTGATGCTTTCTTTCAATTTAAAAAAAAAAGGTACTTTGGTATTATTCCTGCTATAATGTATAATTCCAGTGACATTTGCTTCTGGTAATATTTAGCCAAAGTTTTCATTTATGATGTCATGGCAACCAAGAATCCTGGCATGACTAATGAATGTCAAATAAACTGACTCTTTCCTTTTTATTTTAAAAGATATTAAATAGTTCACAGTGACTTTATTTTCTCCCCACAATATAATCCATCTTTTCCATCATTTGTAAGTAATATGGTTTTATGTTTAAAAATAAATTTACAGCTAAAATTTTATATATGTGTTTTTTTTTCTGAAACTTTATATATGTTTTTTTTTTTTAAATATATGTATATAAAATATAATGTTAAACTTACAATTAAATCTTTGTTTTAGCTGGCCATTTAAAAAAATAGTTTCATGATTCTTTTTCATATTTCTCCTTTTTCCATAATGAATATATTTCTCTGGCATTGGAAATAAAATGTTCTTTTTTTTTAAGATTTGAAATTTGGAATTATATGTGCTGGCTCTTTATGATGGCACATAGTGCAGTAGTATGTTGGAAAAAAAGATAACTTTGATGACATGAAGTGTCATACTAAAAAAGCACAACTGACAAATACCTGTTTTATTTAATATTATAATGTCTTTTCCCATAATGAATATATTGTAATGGTATACATATGCCGTTACATTATTTTAAAATTAAAATAAAGGGGAAAATAAATCTTAAATAAAATTGTTTTATTAAAAACTAAAAGCCAAAATTAAGAGTTATGTTAACATATATATATATATCGCCCAGATGGAAAACTTTAAAACTATTTTTAAAAAAAAAGTATTTGAAAGTATTTTTTGTAAAAAAATGTAAAGATCTAAAGATAAAGATTGATATTTTTGAAAATAGAAATAAATGTTGATTTCTATCATGTTTAATCTTAGAAAATGGAAATGATTGTTTATTAACTAAATGATTGTTTTAAAGCAAACTAGCTCTTGGGGCACTTAAATAATTAAAAGGTCAGATGGGAGATATAAATAAAAATTAATGATTGTTTCCCCCTCTGAAGTAGCAACAAGCACACAGACCATAATGGAAATAACATCTAAACTTTAAGAACAAGTGACATCATGTTAGTTCGATCTGTTGGATTTTTGATAAGAGGCTATGAAAATATAAAAAGCCTCAATAATTGGATTCAAGAGGTTTTTTTTAATTGTTGTCTTAGAGTTAACTATTAATCTACATATGAACTGTAGTGGTGTTGCAGACTCCACGATGTAGAAGTCTGCAATAGATTTAATTTCCTGACAACCAGCTGAGGCTTTCCAATGATAGTTTTTTACCAAATGAATGGCAAATAGCGACTTCATTTCAAAGGAGGACAAACAATCTACAAAAGTGATCATGAAGATGGACCTCTAAATCTGCCGGAATCCATAAAGTATGAACTCTTGTGTTTATCTAATATGAACTTTTTCAAATTTGCAATTAGTAACTGAAAATAAGAATTCTTATCTGATCTAAAAAGGAAAATTCCAAATCAATTATTAATAATATTTTTTATACATATGTTTAATTAATCATTTCCATTTCTTTTTTTTTATGTGTTAATTAAAATGTATTAAATTTAAGTTGGTTGTAGATGGCTGCATAGATTCGTTAACATTTATGTTAGTTACTTCTTAAGATTTTCATATGCGTAATATATATATATCGGTAAATATGACACTTCATGCTGAGTGTCCAAACGTATTTATTCGTATATCCTTTAAGTTATTGTTGTCAATGCAGCACCTTATGATGAGTGCCATTGGGTTTACTTTATTGTAAATTTTCTCTGCAATTCCATCAATAATTTTATATTTAAATTCATTTATGTTTATTTTAAAGGAGTTTAATTTCAGGCTATTTGTTTCAAAGTTAGGTCGATGCTGGTGGAGGGATATATGGGTGTTTATATCAATGTAATGTGAAGCATGTTAGCATAGAGGGCTAAGCCTAATATGAATCCATGATCCGAAAGTGTAGTCAATGCATTACAATGGATGTGGTAATATATCCCATACTATTGTTTTCCTTTTTACTCTGGGTGTTAATAGTAAGATGGCCAAAACCACAATTCACCATTTCAGAGAATTTTCAATAAATATTTTCCAAATAATTTCCTTCGCCAGATAGATGTTCATTCCTGTTCTGAGCGAGGATTATTTCTCTTCAGATAATATCACTCTGCAGATGCACATTCCTGTCAGTGTGGTTTTATGCTAGTATCTTCATATTGCATTGGTTGCATTCATATATCAAGAAGCAAGCATTGGCTTGTCTTAGTCTGAGATTGAATGATTGTTTTTGAAAAGTTTTTAAATGAGTAATCTATGTAGCCTATATATACTCAACATTCTAAAGTAAAAATATTATTAAAATGTCCATCTGTGCAGATTTTCTAAAATAATAATTTATAATTTAAATTTAAAATTAATAATAAAATCTACATTTATTTATTAAATTTATATACGTGCATCAATAAATGTTTTTTGTGTGTTATTTTTTTTTTCTTTTAAATCTTTCTTTATTGAAATGTTTGTGAATAAGAAATTATTATAAATCTCTGCATCTCCTAAAGCTAGGGACATGGGCTAATAGTTAATATAAAATAAAGTTGAATCTTAACAGCAAGTATCTGCTTACTATATAAATTTTCTGGGTTCAAATGGCCTGGTGGCGCCCTGAATGGCAGATACGGAAAGACACATCAAATATACACCCTGACCATTATAATATGTAATATATGTATCCATTATTTTTTTTTGATTTGAACTTTCATATTACATGATATATTACTCCCAGTGATGTGTTATTCTAAGTTTGCGATATGTTTAAAATAACACCGCCATGGGATCTGTGGAAAAATTTTATTGATTAAGTTTGTCTGCACATTCCTTGGAGCCATTATTTTAAACATATCACAAACTTAGAATAATACGTCATTGTAGTAATACATCCTAGCAGGGATAATACCAAAGTATCAACAACAAAAAACATTATCTAGTATGCAGATATTTATACAATAATTATTACTTTAACTTTTGCTTTTATGACATCAACAGATGAATAATTGAATTGTTAATACACTGGGATAGTTTTAAAATTTCTATGTTAAAAAAATATTTAAATTCCATTTGTTAGGGCATTCTAAGCTTATAAAGATGTTTCAGATGTTTTAGTTATTCAGTTGAAGAATCTCAAAGAATGCATTTGCTACAAGTCTGCTACTCCTTCATCATCAAAATTAACAATGCCAATATAACTCAATTTAAATATTAGTTCTGTGCAGTTTAATCTGCAATGTCTAGCAATGAGAAAGAAAGATTCCTCACATGGATATATAAATAAAGATTTTTACTATGCTTTTGGAGTCTAATGAATGAAAAAAAATATTGAAATTTTTAAAATGTTGCACTTAATTTAACATCCATTTCTTCGGCTCTATCTACTTATGGGAATATAATTTTGACAATGAATATAATTAAATCAAAATTCTATTACTGTCTCACATAAGATTACTTAGAAAAAATTCTGTGCAAGAGCAGCACTTAGTAATTATATACCCAGATTTTTAAGATTAAAAAATAATATGCAGTGAAAATCTTTGAAAACTTAATAAGTTATTATCATATGAACACCATTTTTTTTTTGCTTACACAAGCTGTTAAACAGTAACAAAAAAATTTTCCCACAAAATTCTATCACCTAATGTAAAATCTAGTAATCAGTAGATGTTAGAAAATTATGCACAACCTTTAACATCTATTAATTACTATAGCTTTTAATAGCAAGATGGTACTATTGCTTGGAAATTTTCTCTACACCTGTACTTAATAAGTTTTCACACTTATACATAGAATTCTCATTTTATAACTATTTTTTTTTTGTTGTACATTGAATTTTTTGATAATAAATTAAGATTATTTGTAATAGTTGGTATTATTTGTATATTGTTGGTGACTCTTGGAGATTATAAATAGACCTTGCCCAACAAAAACCAGCCAACTCCTGAGTTATAATATTAAAGAATTTGCCTATGCAATGATTTTTCAATAACTACATTTTTTGATCTGGCAAAATAAACAACAATAATTTATAGTAAAACATAATGCAAAAATGCAGTCTTTATTGCTACAGTGATATTTATTAATATCCCTTTACAAAATTTGTTTACTTATACAGAATGTCATAAACAAACTTACTTTTTAGGAACAGGCATTTAGTTTGTTTTACTTCTTCACAAAAATATCTCAAAAAATTGTTCAGCATTGGAACAAATAGTCCATTAAGATTAAAGGTGATTATGAAAATAATTTAAATTCAACTATGATCTACAGTTTTAACTACTCCAGCTGGCCATCTAATTATTATTCTTACTGGGAATATAAAGTTCCTAGATTAATAATGATCTAATAAATATCAGAGAAATACTGGTTATAAACAAAACTATAACTCTAATGATAGTGTTTAACACTGGTAAAAAAGGTATCATATTCACACAAAAGCCAAGTCTAGTGGTTTATTTTTCAGCTCCAAAAAACTTATTTATTAATATCATACCCTCCTTAATGTAATATATATATATATTCAAGCAAAGCATTTATCTAAAAGTTAATTGTTAGAAGAAGATCTGAAACTTTTAGACATCTACATGTCTTTAAAGTCAGCTCTCCAACTGAAAAAATCATATGGGCCTGAACTTCATTCAGATACTCCATATATTAGTAGGCTTAGGCATTTAATTTAGCCAAAGCCCCGACAGCAAAATAATAATACTAATAATAAAAAGTCAGATGTTACATGACTTATATATAGCTTGCACTTACAAATATGTAAAATTAAGAGCATGCTAATGAGTTCTAAACAAGCTTTTTTTTAAATTTTATTTATATATATATAACACTGTTTTTGATGTTTATAAACTTATCTTTGCTAATTTTGATGGAAATTCAGAGAGAAAAAATATCACAATAAAAACTTTATATTAATAATTATTAAAATAATAAAGAATTATACAAAGGTGGAGATGAATCTCATGTTTTAATAGACTTATTTTAATAACCAGACAGAAGTTAATAATTGTAAACATTAATTAGTATAGCTCAATGTACATGTACTATCACTCTCCCATCAGGTTATGAATAAATAACACAGTTAAGAAAGGGTCAAGAATAGAAAGGATCTATCTATACTTTAAATTTTTGATGTTTATGAATTTACCATTCAAAGTAAACTCAATATATCAGCCAGATGAAAACAGCATTAATAATTATTAAACTAATAAACAATTATTTAATAATTAATAACTTTTCTTTGATTATTAAAAAGTTAGATTCATTTTCCATCCTTGTATAATTATTTTAATAATTATAAATACTATGTTTTCATACAATTAATATATTGAATTCACTCTGAATTATCACCAATATTGACAAAGATAAGTTATTCAGACTTTAAAACTTTAAAAAATAGGTGAGTCCAATATATTCTTGATACTTTATAAATAATGCTATTTTCCTAGCCTTTATAGAAGAATAATTTGCTCTATTAATTACTAATATATTAAGTTATGTTAATTCCATATAACATAATGTATTTATTTTAAATATCGGAAAATAATATTCTAAAAACAAGCAAGCATTTCATGGTAAAATAGAATAAACTGCTTAGTTGTTTTGTTCTTAAGTAAAATTAAAAAGAGATAACTGTCAAGCATTGGTGGTCAGAGGCCAGCAACAGCTGCTTTACAAGCAGTTGTCCTGGGTTAGTGGGTTCACTTCCCGGTTGATGCTATGACACATGAGAAAGAAAAGAAGGAGGGATAACTTGTAAAATGTGTATAAAAGTTTAAAAAAAAATTCTTTTTCAAGAAAATGAGAGAGCTTAAAAATTATTTTATTAATCTCTGATGTTATTATCAAACCTAAATAATACCTTACAATAAATAAGCAATATTCTGAATTATGTAGAAAATATTATAAAAAAGTAAGATCAATTTATTTATAAAGAGATATGTAGGAAAAAATACTTTAAGCAATAAAATTGTAAATATGCTACAATATTGTAAATTTTAGGAATGTAAATGAAATTTATCTAAAACTATTATAAATTGTAATAATTGCATTCATAATGAGATGGGGGGAAAAGGTTTGTAACAATCAAATAACTGGGAAAAGGCACTAGGAAAAAGATTTGATATAGACAAAAATGCAAAATAACAAGATAATTAAAAGACGAAGTATTTGCTGAAAAATGTGATATAGGATGTAATGGTGTTTTCTATTAAGATGTGATTGCATCATTGAAGGAAGAGTATAAAAATAAAGGATTCAAATAGAAAAGACAATTAATAAAAAAGTTATAAAACATTACATATTATCTACATTAGTTTACAATCTGCAGTTCAGCAAAAAACTGCAATAAACTAGAAAAGCCACAATAATCAGCAAATGTACCAAAATGAACATCATCGATGAATGGTTCAAGAATATGGTTTCTTTCAAATTGTCACAATAATTATCATCTCCAGGCTTATAAAATTGAATCCTTTCCTTTAGTGCTGTAGTCAATAAGAACAGATTTAATAATCTATATAATCTTCTTGCAGAACATTTAAAATAAAATACTTATCAAAAAGTAGTCTGCAAAAAGAAGACATGCACATTCATATAGTTGCAACTGAATATTGGAACTCTCTGAGTGACATTATATTGAATGTATATATTGTTAACAAACTAGTTTTAATTGTGTAATATATTTAGGAAAAAAATAAAACTTTATTTAAACTTTTCAAATACATTAAACTGTTAGATGGCATACAGATCAGAATATAAGATTTCTTTTTGAATAGTACTATTTTCTTCTATTCTTCAGGTGTTGCTGGATGGATCAGTAATAGCAATAGCATGGAAATTGAACAGCAAAATTAACATTCATGAATATGAAATTTAAGATGATGCTTTCACCAATTACACTATTCTGTCATTATTCTGTCAAAGATAACCTAGTTGGTTAGAGTATCATCCTAAATTTAATATTCACAAATCTAAAGAACCCTAATTCAATTGTTTTGCTAGAATTGTCACTGGTCAAGCTAGCAGCATCTGAAGATGAGTACTCAAGATAAACTATTTGAGAAGTTTGAACAAAGTTTGAATTTTTCTACATATATTTAACAATTAATATTAGATGACAAAAATCAACCAATATATAATTACAATAAAATACCATCAACACAAACTTTCAGACAAACATTTTGTAAACAAGTTTTATCAACTGATCAAAATTAATTCTAGTTAATTTAAAATTGTGCATCTTATTTATTTTATATTTGAGTCATATTTATTTATTTTATATTATTTTTGAAATAATCGTTTTTCTTGAATCTTTTAATATTTGTTTTGTGTGGAAGTATAAACTCACAATTTGATTGGAGGAGAGATGAAGGATCACTTTTACTATGGAAATTCTATCTTTCAGAAATTTCCCTTTAAAGTTTCCTTCTTCCAAAAGAGAATGCATTATTTAATTACACTTAAAAATAATAAATCGATATTGACTGGCTTTGAGAGTAGGATATAATTTTTTTACAAGTATTTTGGTTGATATATGTCAAACAAGAATACAAGAATTAACTAAAAAATTTAACAACAAAATTTTAGTTATTCCCAATATTAATAATATTTACTAAGGCTGTAACCTCAAGAATATGCATGTAAAAATGCGATATTAGGGACCTCTACAGGTCTTAACCACAAGCTTACGCTTTGGAAGAAAAGAGGGGAACCCTTCTTTGCTTCAACCTGTAGAGGTTCCTAATATCGCATTTTTACATGCATATTCTTGAGATTATAGCCTTAGTAAATATTACTTACATAATCAATTCATTTAAATAGATTTATAATATTAATAATTGTACCTTGGAATACTTCCATCATTTAATATTAATCGTAATATCTTTAGAAAAATTTGCGCTTTATTTAAAACTTTTCATATACATTCAACTATTAGTAAGAGCATACCCAAGCTTTCGAGTAAAATTATTCTGCTCTCCCTATGACAGTATGAGCATGATAGGTACAGAAGAGACTAATACCATTTGAAACATTGTGTTACATATTAACCAATGAGTTATTATTAGCAGAGGAATATATTTGAAAAGTTTAAACACAATTTAAATTATTCTAATGATGTTAAGATGATGGAAATACTCTCTAACCTATAATTGTAAGTAAAATTTCATCATCAGAAATTTTTAGACAATTCCAAAATTATTACTTTGAATAGCTGACTTATGTATTGATATCAACTGCTGATGTTTTAGAAATGATTATACTATTCATATCACTTGTTTATACTTAGATAATTATTTTTATTTAATAATTTAATTAAATTGTTTACTTTTATAAATTAAAAGCATTATCTTTATTAAAATTCCATTTCACACCTGTATACATTTTAATTTAGTATATGTGAGTAGTATTTAAATATTCTTTTTTACCAATGACAATAAATAATTATGTTCCAATGAGCAAAAGCCATGGAAAATATCAGTTCTATATTATGACTGTGTGTAATGCAGAGTAAGCCTATTATGTTATGATCATTGTCCAATAACCAAGGTTATTGTTGGTACTCTGATATAGTAATTAGAAATTCAATCTACCATGTTATTCTTTGACTGACCACTTAGAAGATAATTTGGTGATTTCACCACTGATATTTAGATTTTAAAAAATAAATTATGAATATTTACATAAAAGAAATATCATCATACACTTAATTGCATTTTTGCTATTTAGAACAGTGATTGAATAAAGCATTTTAAGTATCATTATACTGATCAACCAAAATGAGTTAGTTGCATTAAAAATATTTGGCTTATTTCTATATACTTAGCTTTTCTGCTCTAATTTTCATCAAAATATATATTATTCAAAGAAGACATTATTACTATATATATATATATATATATTAATATCTTCTATATATATATATATATATATATATATATATATATGGATAGAAGAGAAACCAGATAAAGATTGTATTTGCCTTCATTTTACAATAATATTAACTCCCAATGCATACAATGCAATTTATAAATATTCAGACTAGAATTTGTTTTATATAATTATCAATGGAAAATTGATTTTTTTTTTTTAAAAATAAGCATTTGAACCGGATGGAAGTTAAATCGAATAGTAAAAAAACATAGAATAAATAATTTTACTCTTTATATTGTTGACTTCTTTTATATATAAAATTATGACAAAATTATTTATTATAAATTTGAATCTACTCCAGCTGCAATTTAGTATTGCATCACACCGGTTTCTCAGGCAGAGAAGCATAATAAACCAGAGAGTATCTATCTATAGCTAGACTGAAATTATACAAGGTATAATTTACAGCCACATTTCCAAGCTACAGAAATTTTCCCACTGTGAATTCAAACCCTGACATTCAAAGCACTTTATTTGTTTTGAAGTAAACTTCAGGTGCCAGTTAATTACAAAAAATAACTAACATGCTCTGGATGACAGCTACTAACCCAGCACCTGAATATCCCAACTATCTCAATCCAAAAAATAATATAATAAACTGCTTTAATTAGTGATATTAGTAAAAGAATTGACCGACAAAATACTAATCTCCAAAATAATTTAATTAAAACTTTAAATTAACTTAAGACCCCATTTAACATCTCTTCCCTATATAAAACAATAATTACATATCATATATCAGGCACACATATTATAAATTAACATACAACATTAAAACATATTATATATGACACACACACATTTTATCATAAGCCATTTGTTTGTATGATTTGAAAAGTTCTAGAAATATTTGCTGATTAACTCTGAACATAAATAGTTCTTTTATGCTAGGTAAGAGTTCAGTTCTGTTGACTATAGATATTTGAAAGATTGCAATGGCTACAATAATAAATTACTGACATAATAGGAATGAAAATAAAGAATAATTAATATTATCTATAGGTTTTCAGATACGTGATCCTGGATAGATGGCTGCTTCTTTCTCCCATGTGATGTGTGTTGTACTAACCAGTTGGAATTTGAATTGCTGATGAATGTGGTTCCTTGCTGTATTTCAGTCTGGCAGACAAATATTCGAATGACTCATGTTGTTAGATATTCATTGCAGCTAATTAAAGACCTTTAGATATTCTAGGGCAGTCAGAGACTGGAGTACAGTGGCACATACTTTTGATTAGCAACACAAGCTTTCTTAGTGTTCACAAAAATATGTTTTATTTGCACAGACTGGAATAACACTGTTGAAAGTTGATCTGATCTGCTGATGACCACTTTTTTAGATCTATATGTGGCACTTTTATTGTTCAGCTTGATTAACATTTAAATTAATTAAATTCCCATTATTCATTCACATTCCTCATTAGATTAATTTACTTAGGATAAGATCTAACTTTTTAATTATTCCCATCATTTATTTGTAGCTATCTTCAAATTTAACTTAACTTTTATGTTATAAACTTATTTTCTTTATTTTTATAATTCAATCTTACTTTTATATGCACACATATATACACATTTTAATGTATTTTTAAAATCAATTCACACATCCCTCACTCTTAAATAAATAAGAGAGCAATTTTTAGTTTATAAGATTTCTCTTTTTTTTTCTTTAAATTCACTAGGTTACCCCCCCCCCCTTAATTACTCTTTAATTAATTTGTAAAACTTTATGAATGATGCAGCATTTTGGCTTTTGGAAAACTGTTTTGTTTTAAAATAATAATAAGAAAAAAATTATTCAAACTTCTCTTTTATTAAACTTTTAATTACCTTCTCTCAAATGGGATGTTTTTAATTCAATCATTTACTGACAACTTACTCTGCAGTGATTTTATTATTCATTAAAGTTTTAATTTTAAAATCTTTACATTGTTTGAATAAAATTTTATTTTAATAATTTTAGATTAAAATTTCACATGACTGTTCATTAGTGGTACACATTATTTGCAATATGTATTAAAATATTTGTATAAAAAATTAAAAAAATATAGCCATAAAATTGTAAAAGCAAATAAAATTATTCTTGTTTAAATCAGTATATTGCTTTCATATAATCAATTATTATAATAAAATAAATTTGCTCTTTATTATTGTTGCCATTAGTTACAATAAGTTTTATATTTGTCTTAAAAAAAAGTAGAAAAGATAAAAAAAAATACAGCTGTTTAGACTACAAATGGTATAAGATATTGCTAAATCAGAAAAGAGTGATAAAATTTGACCCATTTGATTTTGGCAAAGTAGAGATATAATGAGATAAACAATAGTTTAATTTAAAAAATAATATAGAATTAAGAGGAAAGTAGTACAACATATTGTGTGTAGTCATTGCAAATTAAGAATATTGATATCTATATCAATACTCATTAATTTATCCCAACTTTTTGTATTTATACATTTAAGTATTTTTATAAGTGACAATATTTTGTTTTACAACTATAAATGTTAAAAAAATTGATTTTTTTTTACAACTCTCAATGCCTACATTTAGCATGTTATATAATACCATAAAAAGTTTTCACATATCTTAATTTCATAAAAAGAAAAAATAATTGAGCAGTTGTTTAGTTCAGTAACTTTTTAGTGGTATCTGTATTTTAAAAAATCAAATTAGGGAATTTAAATACAGACTTTCATGTTCCCTTCAGATATCCACTCTATCTCATATAACTGATATACACGACTACACACATGTAAAATGTTCTCCAATATATGTATTTCAGGCTGAACCAGCACTCATCAGTTGGTGCAGCTCATCATCTCCCATACACATATATAATCCATGTTCAGTTTCTATTAAGATACCAAATTTTCAAATATTAATGGACAGAATCTACTCCACCCTCCAACTTCTCTGCCATCCATATCATTAAAATATGATAATGAAATGCCCAAATTCCTTGTTAATGCCAATATTATTGTAACACCCATGTTGACTTTAAATCACTGACCCCTCATGTATAGGACCATGTCCATTTAAATACACTAAATAGGGATAGGCAGGATATAGCTAAATTTGTAATATTTAAATACAAGTATATATAATTATACACATGTGAAAATGATAAGTGACCCCAATTATATTTATTTCATGTTGAATCACCACTCAACGGTTGATCCACCTCATCATCTATAATCAGTGCTCAGTTTATATTAAGATAGCAAATCTTCAAATTTTAATGAACAAGCTTCAATCCATTCTACCCTCCAACTCTTTAACCATCTATATCATTGAAAATCTGATAATGAAGTGCCCAAATCCCTTGTTAATATCAATATTATTGTCAAGCCTATGTTGATTTTAAATCATGCTGACATGTATAGGCCCTTGTCCATTTAAATATACTTAATGAAGGGGGATGGCCAGGAAACAGGCTGAATTTGTAATATTTAAATACAATCATAATTTCTATACCTGGAGTTTAGATGTCATACAGGAGATTTGAACACAGACTTTTCAAACTCCCTACAGCTTTTCACTCTATCTCATATAACCGATATACATGACCACACCCAGGTGAACAACATAAATAATCTCCAATATACATAACCAGCACCCATCAATTGGTCCAGATCATCATCTCCCACATATATATATATAATTAGTGATTGATTTATATTAAGATAGCAAATCTTCAAACGTTAATGGACCAACTGATGAGTGCTGGTTCAGCATGAAATACATATATTGAAGTTCCTTTATCTTTTTCACATGTGTGTGGTCATGTGCATTGGTTGTATGAGATAGATAACTGAAGGGAGTTTGAAAGTCTATGTTCAAATCATCTATATTACATCTAAACTCCAGGTATATAAATTAAACTTGTATTCGAATATTACAAATTCAGTTTGTATCCTGTCCATCTCTCTTCAGTGTATTTAAATATTCTATATAAGAGGGGTCAAAGTGATTAAAAGTCAACATGGGCATGGCAATAATACTGGCATTAATAAGGGATTTGGGTGTTTCATTATCAGATTTACAATGACATGACTGAAGAGTTGGAGGGTGGAATGAATTGAAGACTGTCCATTAAAGTTTTATGAAGATTTGCTATTTTAATATAAACCAAGCCCTGATTATATATATGTGGGAGATTATGAAGATTTGGACCAACTGATGTGTGCTGGTTCAACACAAAATAGATATATTGAAGATCATTTATTTTTTTCACATAAGTGTAGTCATGGGTATCGATCTCATGAGATAGAGTGGATAGCTGAAGGGAGCTTGTAAGTCTGTGTTCAAATTTCTTATATTACATCTAAACATATTTAAATTATACTTGTATTCAAATATTAAAAGTCAAATTAGTTTGAATTTTGCTCATATAGTGTAAGTTTTATAACAACTTTTTTTTAGTTTAGCAGTATCTCATAAACATCGCATGAGTTTTGCCTATTTTAATAACAGTATCTCATAAAGCTATAATTTAAATATAAGTAATTTTATTTCTCTCTTCTTTGTAATTTATGTTTTATTTCTACTTTTTTATATAATTAATATAATACCTATTGTAAATAATGTTTGTAATAAATAAATCAAATTTATTTCATTATAATAAGAGATCAAAATTTTATTAAAAAAAGTCAATCAACATATATCCCAGTTAGATGCACCATAAACAAAAGCAAATTTATTTCTTCATTATTTAAATTTATGGTTATATAAATTTTTTTACTTTTTATAGAAATTTTATAATACTTATTGTAAATAATGCTTTCAATAATAAAAATCAAAGGTGTTTATTATAAAAAAACATATTATTTTCCTAAAAGAAAGGAAACAACTGATCCCAGGTAGAAATTTCATTTTTTTTTTTTTGCAATCTATAGTTATATTTTTCCGACTTTTTAATATAAAAATCATATTTTTTGTAAGTAATGTTTATAATAAATAAAATCAAATTTATTTCATTATAATAATTGATCATAATCAACTGAATCCAGTTAGAAACCATTCTTAACACAAGTAACTTTATTTCTCTGTTTTTGCTCTTTATGACTATATTTTTTAATATTTTAAAAAAACTATTATAATATTTACTTTACATAATGTTTATAATAAAAATATATTCAATTTGGAACCATAATTATATCATAAAATAATACTTTTTTTAGGAGTAGCATCAGATACCAGTTCTGCATGAATATTATAAATTACATTGTAGCCATTGTGGGTTAAATAAAAAGTATATTACTTTTTTTTTACATAAACATAATATAAAAACAAAATGCTGAAACTACTGCAATCCAGTTGAAAGCATGTGGAAAAATAATTAGATGACCTTTGAGATAGCTGAAAAAAGCTACAAAAACTAAATAATTATAATAGTGCCTAATAAAATTCTTTGTATTTAACATTTTATTATTAGTATTATATTATATTAAATTATTAAGTACAATAATACATACTTTTATTCTTCTCTTTTACTTTCTTTGCATATTTTCATATATATATATATTGCTTATAATAACTTCTTTCCAATACATTTCAATACAAGCAAATTTTCTTAAAAAACGTCTTTATTTTTCTTACAGTTTCGACTGTCCAGCAGTCTTCATCAGAGCTTATTCAAACCTCCTGCTGGACAGTTGAAACTGTAAGGAAAATAAAGAATTTTTTAAGAAAAATTGTTTGCATTGAAGTGTATATGAAAGAAGTTATTATAAGCAATATATACAATAATACATGTGTATATTGGCCATGAATATAAATAAATATAATGATGTAAGTTCTCATTAATGCTTTCGTATAGCCCTAAATAAGATTCTTAGAACAAATCAACATAAAAATATATTAAGAAGCTGTACACTTCTACTAATGATAATCAAATGTAATTATTTGGTTAAATTATTTAACTGCCTAATTGTTTGAACAGCCTTTGTGCAGAGAACTTAAACATATATATATATATATATATATATATATATATATATATTATATATATATATATATATATATATAAAAGAAAGCCTTATTATTATTTGCAAATATACCTTTACCCTACTTACCACTTGGCCTTTATGCAAGAATTCACAATAGTGATGATTATCAATTTGTACCCACTATTTTGATTTACAATCGATTATTCACTATAGCAATCAGTAAAAAAAAATAATAAAAATTTGGTGGCCATTTTGTAACTGATCGCATCATAGAATACGTATTAAAGTTACCTCATCCAAAAGCAAAATAATGACATTCATGTTGAAATTGTATGACACATATTTTATTCATAAAACACAATGTTTTAGTGCTGCATTCAATATTTTGATTATAAGTTTAAAAGATGATTACCAAACGTACAGTATTTTATTTAATTTTCATCCAATGTTTTATGAGACAATTAATATTACATTAGTAACATATCCAAAGTAAAGATTTTTCATTGTTAATGACTACAAAAGCAAAAAAAAAATAAAAAGGTTCATTCAGTATAAGAATGTAAATCAATACAATAGCAAATTCATTCAGCATAAAATTTAAAATGTACAGTACATACATTAGCTAAAATATTTAGTCAATTAATATTGAATTAAATTTTTTCTGTCAAATCAAAACTGTTACCATTGCTAATCTAAAATATTTTCAGTAAAGGGGAGGGAAGAGGGTAAAGCATTTATACAATTAATATCAAATATTACTAAATATAAATTAAAAATAACACTTAATTCTTTCCAGATATCCAAAGCAATGGATACATTATTGCACTTATAAAAAAAAATGCAGTACCAATTAAAAAAAAATATAAATTTCATTTGGCATAAGACAAAAAATAATTTTTGGTCATATGTACAGTCAATATTACATTGTGTACACCTGGGTCTTGTTTTATGCAATAGATAGGTTGCTCAGAAAATGCGC
The DNA here is from genome assembly GCA_028023455.1 of Epiperipatus broadwayi. Classification (NCBI taxonomy): domain Eukaryota; kingdom Metazoa; phylum Onychophora; class Udeonychophora; order Euonychophora; family Peripatidae; genus Epiperipatus; species Epiperipatus broadwayi. The sequence continues at coordinate 1,749,832 of JAQFVV010000225.1, forward strand.
ATAAAATAAATCGCACAAAAATAGACTTAACTTTCCTTGAAAAATGGGGATAGAGGTTGTAATTTTCAAAAATCGCATAAAAGCAAAGCAAGAAAAAAAAATTACTTTAAAATTCACATTAAAAAAATAAGGAAATAAAGTATGACTAATAAAAAATTTCAAATATTTGAAAAAAAAAAATACAAGACAAACTTTTTTTTACTTTTTTTATTAAGTACAGTATTTAATTTTACATTTTTTCATACATATTTTAATCATTAGCGGTTATTTGGCTATCTGACAATATGCATTCATTTGTGAAATGTTAAGAAATCAGATTCATCATGTGACATACAACTAGCACCACTTTCAGTCTTGAGCTGTGTTAATAGTTTTTTGTTTCTATATTAAAAAAATGAGATTGTAATCAAAACAAAAACATTATCATTAAAAAGATTATTTTCAGTTTATAAAATCAATAAAATCTTTGTTATTATTTATTTTAAAAATCTAAAAAATTATTTATTTCTGTTATAATTAACAAAATACATTTTAAAAGTTTAAAATTTTTGAATATTTATTGTGATATTTTTATATGTAAATATAAATCCATTATTATTATTTACTCAGTATAAGTAGGTTATTTACATAGAAACTAATATTCTAAATACAGCTTCAGGCCATATTAACGTTAGCTGTTAATATAACGTTATATTTTTGAAAAAAAAAAGTATTTCAAGTCAAAATAAGTTATTAATAATTTAAATTTCTTGATATCTAATAAATATAGTGAAATATGAAAGATATTAAAAAGAAACATGAATCACATAACTTCAAAATCGCATTAAAATAATCCGCATAAAACGAGACCTAGGTGTACACTATAAATATTAGCTAAAATTTCAGACAATCAATTTTAGATTAAAATCTTTACAAATGCTAATTTTAATCAAATCAAAACTGCTATCCATCATATTTCAATTGCATTTTGGGGGGAAAATGTGAGTATGATGTTATGCAATTAATAATAAATTATGTATGATGCAAATGCAATGTCAATAAAGTGAGTAAGATTAATTAATGTCTTTAATTTTTACTTAAATAACTTGCAACTCTGTGATCAAAACATATTGCATTATCAACAAATTGCTAAGTCATTGCAAAAACATGGCTGCCGAACTTAATAAAATGTCATATACCCAAAAAACCTGCTACAGTTATCGTATTTATTTATTTAGATCAATACAGTACACATTGTAACAAAAGCCTTACATATTGATTACAATATGTAAACTCAGAATGCATTAGATTTTTTTTTTCTTTTTTCAATATGATTTTTTTTTTTAACTTGACCCTGATTAAGTTTTTGTATTGTATCATATATTTATTTGACTCTTGTTATACTAATAATAAATAACAAGTCTTTATGGCCAATCAAATATTTGTTATTAAATATTGTTTTTTTTTTTTTAGTTTTAATAATTTCATATAACTAATACTGTAGTATAAATTTTAAAAAAATGAAACTTCAGTATGAATTTTTTTATTCAGAGTAATGAAAAACAGTTTGTGTTGAATGATAGTTTTGTTATACTTTCTGGGTCTGTTTTGCTGCACTTTTTGCACAGTGAAAATACACATTTTTTTTCTAGCGATATTAAACATTTTTTGAAGAAATTCTGTTTAAAGTCATTGTAGCAATTAATATGACCATGAAAAAAATCAAGAAAATTTATGAGCTTGGAAACCAAACTCGATAATAGTGATTGGTGAATGGATTACAGGAAGTAACATTTTTAAGCTAAGTGTATTTTCCTTTTACATAGATTTAAGTTGCATTATCATACGTACATAAATACATATTTGAAAGTGAATGAATAATACATATACAATAGTTTATACAAGCAGATAATGTACATTAAGGGTTTTTTAAATTTTTATATATACTCGATAAGTTATTTTTTTATTGTAATATTCCCACCTTATAGTGTAATTTTTAAGCTGGAATAACCGGCCAATTTTTTCCCCATAGACAAACATTATATATGCTTATTCTGCATACGATATTCTTGCATAACGATGAGTTTTGAGGGACCAATTGCCTTCGCTAAGTAGGGTAAAGATGTATATTTAAAATAATTTATCAAATAATTACATTTTTAAAAATTATATGAATAAATAGAAACAAAACTGCATATATATTTAATTTTTATTTAAAATTGAAGGTAAGTAATTGACTATTTATTTCAATTACATTAATATTTATAATAATATACAATATTTATTGTATCCATATAAGTGAAAAATGCAAAACAAATTCTAATTTTAATAAGTAACAACAAATAAAACAAAATTCGCTTGTAATATATATATATATGTATACAAACATAGATAAAATCATGTATACATATAATTTAAGAAATTTAGTCAGTGACCATCAATGACCTTTATATAGAAATTATTAAAAAAAAGAGAGAAAAGGCATTGTACTTGTAAATGTTTCACTTGTTAAAACCTCTTAATCAAACTCATAACCCATAGCCTTTCTATTTCATGCTTGACAAGAGAGAAAGCAATACACACTAATCATTGCCTATTCTTCCGTAAGCTGTTTTCCAACACATTGCTGTTCCTTTTTCTAATTTTTGATTGATGGTAAGGTGAAAAAAAATTATCATTACTAACTGAAGAATGTGGCATCAAAACTTTCACATAAAAACAAAACTGCTGAAACCCAGTCTAAAGTATGCAGAAAGATAACTAAATCCTTATAGGTGCCAGCAGTGGTTTTATGAACAGAAGTTGCTCATTTAAACCTCTCTCTTTTTTATACTAAAGAGTTTAAAATGAGATTCCGCTGTCTTACAAAATTTATCTTTTAGACAAAAAAAAAAAACTTGTTTGAAAAAAAAAAAAAGTAAGAGATCAATGATGTTTAAAATTTAAAATGGAAATGTACCAGAAATAAAAATATCCATGTGATATTGTCACTTTTTTTAATTACTAAAAATCAAGAGGAATTTATATTTAACTTTTTTTTTTCATAGCATAATTTCATAAAATAAAAAAGTAACCCATATCAGTGACTATTATTATTATTATTATTTTTTTTAAAAAAAAAAAACATTTAAAATTAAAACATGCCTCTATCAATAAAAAAATTAAATAAATGGTAATCTAAAAAAAACAAAACATATAATACGATAATGATAGTATACACACACCAACACGCATAATCCATATTTAAGAAAATACCGCTTAACAACATAAAAATCACACCAGCTAAAAAAATTAAACTTATTAAATTTACTAACTCTGACATCACACCAAATAAGTAACAATTTTGCTCTTTCAGAACAATCGTTTAATTGCTTACAACAGCATCAGCTGACAGCAGAGCATCCTGGTAGCATGCCAAGGTAATGCAGAAATTCCTTATACTTATAAAGTACAAATTTAAGACCTATTAGATTTTACAGTGTGAAATAATCATGGCATGGTCTTTTCAAATGAGCCTAAGATATAAAGTTCAAACAATAACCAGATAGCTCTGCAGCCAAGTAAATCAATGTGTTGTAACCATGAAACCATTATTCCAAAAAAAAAAAAAAAAACTGATTTGTTGGATATTTTGATGTGATGTCAAAGTTGATAAATATTTGCTATATATGAATTATTGGCTGGCAAAATTTAACTTTTGTTAAGGGTAATTTTTGCTTACATATTTGTCCCTGTTTAATGTATATTTGGTTTTGCAGAAGTATGAATTACACATTTTGTTCTCTATAGTGTCAGTTTTAAATATATCTTGAATGTTATCTGTGCTTTTTTTAAAAAAAAAAAAACATTTAGAGTGCTCATTCCCAAATGACAAATGGCCAACTTTATTATTTATGTGTGAGCCCAAGCAGTCATTTTCTAAGTTAATTTACTAATAGTAACTTTATTAATTACTAGCATTTTAATTTTACAGTTTAAAGGTAGTTTTTTTATTTGTCTAAAAATTTGCAATGATGACATTTTACATTTTTGGGCCTCCCTTACAAATTCAATATCAACAGCCATGTTCTTACTTCAGCTGATCCCGATTTGAACAAACATGGCAACTTATTTCTGACTTCTGCTTCCAACTGTTACCTCTCAATAATGTTGATACAGATTCCAAGCAGTCTAAACCAATTTCCACCAAGAATAACACTTAAATTTCTCTTAACTATATACAATGGTAGAAATTTGACTCCAAAACTGATTTTAACTGATACAGTTACCTTGCCAAATAAGTTTATTTTATTCCATTATCATCTGTGACTATTATGTATGTTTCTTTCTGTGATAATAAAAATAAACCAACATCTCTATCCATTTCCAGAGTAGTTTTTGCTCACAGATAATAATGTTCGATAGAATACAACCATTCTCAGACATCATTAGATCTTCTTAATATTATTTTCCTTCTTACACTGTGTCCCATGATTTAAAGCCGAAACCTGACTTAGTTTTTACACATCTGTCTTTATTTTGGTAAATGTGAGCTAAGTATCATATTAATCCACAGACTCTATATATTTTCTTTCAAAACTTCTGTACTTCTTTACATGGCCCTGTTTCCTGCAATAGTAACAAATTAAAACATTATTTGAACTTCTATGGCTCAGACTATCAGCTTCTGTTGTAATAACAGTTAATGGGTTGGTTTGCATGTATGGAGTAGCTTGAAATTATGAAGCATTCTCCAACACTACTTCCTGAGTAAACATTATTCCATTGTGTAAGCATCAGTTCAAAGTTGTAATCAATCATTACTTACAATAAATGATCCATTAACATGATGCAGTATCATAATTTTGATATCTCTCTCAAAGTGTGTTTTCTAATCCTAAATCTTAGATATGCCATCCATTTAGTTGCTGCTGGCTAAAAATAAGCATTCAATTTGTCTTTTACTCTATAGATCATCTTCAGGGATTTTGGGGTCACATAGTTGTTTTTCCACTCCCGGTACATTTCCCCCAGAGAACATAAAAGCTTAGCTACTTTTAAGTATGTTGTCTTTGATTCTATTAATAAGCATGTACCATTTGACATGTTCACCATATATTTTTCAAACTAAAGTGTTATTTACATCAAATTTGTGGATACTGTTATTTAATAATGCCATTTTAACAGATTACACAGCTTCTTCAATTATGAAAATGGTCAGTTTCACCATTCTCTGTATCCTAGGGGGTTAGTCTTGCATTATCAGCTAGGTAGCATCAATAACTCTATTAAAAAAAAAAAACTAAGACAATTTAAACATAACAATACAAGTTTATTCATTTGCCAAGGTATTATTTCCTATGAGTAACCTACAGAGAGTAAGCAGTATTTAATTTTTTAGATGATATATACATCGTACATGTAAATAACCTTGTTTTTTCTTTTTCAAAATATACTCTTAGTACACACGTTAAATATTCATTCATAAATAATGAGCTACTTGTATAATTTTTATTGTTTATAATATGCAGATTTATTTTATATATTGAGTAAATAACTATATTAAAATTAATTTTATTTTTACTTAAAACAGTATCAAATATCATTCAAAGATAACATTAAACTTTATTTTGCTTATAAAAACATTTCTTTTTACATAAATTCATCATACAATTCAAATTCATATTTGTTTTATCATATATATATAGCATATCGTTTTTTGTTTTTTAAAAAAAAGTTTTTTTTTAAACTATTAATTAATCTAATAAATGTCACTTTTCTCACCCCAAACACATATTTTATTACTTGAAAGTGAACTTTTAAAGTTAGACTATATTTTCTTTTTCTTTATTTTGATGGTCACAGAACTAAAAAGAAATATTTTCTTACAGTGGATTTTGAAACAAACTAGTTTCACTTTGAACAAATAGATAACATAAACAGCAGATGTCACCAAACTGATTTTTGTGTTAGAAATGCTAGATTTCTTAAAATAGAATTTTACACAAAGATAAAGCAAAATGAGTATTAAAATTACAAATTTGTTCCAAGTAAATTATAACAGTGTATATATATATATTTGCTTTAAAAAAAAAAAACTATATTTTTAGTATTATAGATTTTAAATATTCTCCACTTATTTTCGTTTTGTCATATCCCTAAGTTTAAGACTGATTTTTAAAATTAAACATTCGAATGAACATATATATAAACACAGATTGAATTTTATTAAAAATAAATAAATCTGTCACATATTTATGTTGATAAAAACAGGCAAAACTCATAAGATAAAAAATAAATTAAAGTGCAAATGTATTAATATCAAAATATAAATAAGAATATGTTACGGAACATAATTAAGGATTATGTTAATCTTAGAATACAGAGGAATTTGAAGAATTGGTAATTAAAAAATAAACTGAAATTATTTTCTAAACAAATATATAAATTACTATCGTAAATTTCACTGTTCTATTTAGTTCCTCCAGACACTTGAAAGAATATAAATAAAGCCAAAAATAATTAATTATACAGACAAAGAGAAATAGAAAATTTTTGATTATCTGAGATAGAATATTTCTTTGTAACTTATATAATTGCACCAAGTATGGAATAATGTTATTAACAAATATATTAAAGGTATATGCTTGTAATATGTCGGTGAGATTTATTTGATCATTAAATACTTAAACCTCACATTTATTTGTACGTTCAACTAACCGAACAATTAAATCTCAAACACATATGGAGGTTAGTTTGTCATAGTAGTATACAAAGATAAAACGAGTTTGTTTTAAAGAAAATATAATAATGCAAATATACTTTTATATCTTTTCATTTCTTTTTTTTTAAAAAGTATTTTTTAACTACTATAAATTTGAAATATTCACTTAATTCAAGTTTATATTATTTCTAAATTTAAGAGTGATTTTTAAAATTAAATTTTGAACACAAATACAACTATAATACGCTGAATGTATTTATATAAAATATGTTTTCATCTTTTTATTAATAGTTTAAAAATTCAGTTTCTAAACATTTTCTTAAGAGAATAAGTTACATTAACGTCTTTTATTTATTTATTGATATTTATTAAACTTCTATTGCAGTTAACTATTATAAAAGATTTAATGCAGCTGGAGAGTAGCAGTCTCAGAAAGCTTTCATTTAAATCCGTTTTAAAAAAAAAAGAACAGTAGGTGCTTAGAACAGTAGGTGCTTAACCGACTTTGGTCTATTACAAGTAAATTGAAAAGTGGGAGTGGGTGTATATATATATGCTGTTATCGCTAATTTAATACAAGTTAGTTGATATTAAATGGGACATTATTGGACTTTGTGAAGTTAGAAGAAAAGGTGAAAAGAATAATTGGTTTAAAAAGTGGACATGTACTCTACTATAAAAGCACAAATATCGAACATACAAATGGAATAGGATTCATTACAAATAAAAAGTGGAAGAACAACATTGTGAAGATTTATGGTGTATTGGATAGAGTGGCAAGATTAGTTATACAACTTAAATTCAGGTTTATGCCCCAACAAGTTCTCATAGTGACAAAGTAGTAGAAGATTTTTATATGGATGTATAAAAGGGTTTTGATCAGAATAAACAACATTTTAAAATTGTTATGGGAGATTTTATTGCTAGAATTGGTAAACAAATGAAAGTACTGTAGATAATTTTGATTATGGTAATAGAAATGAGAGACAGAAAAAGAAAAACTTTATATTATGAATTCTTTTTTCTAGAAAAATGTTAAAAGGAAATGGACATGGAAGCATCTAAATGAAGGTGCAGTAGAATTGGATTATATTTTAACTAACAGAAAATACATATTTCAAGACTGTAATGTTCTTAATAAATTTAACACAGGAAGTGATCATCAATTAGTAAGATTTAAGATACGTGTTAATGCAAAACTAGAGAGACAAAAATTATTAAGAAAAACAATATTTACAATTGATATTACTAATCTTCAGAAACATTCTAATAAATTTAAATTAGAATTTACAAATCAGTTTCAACTATTAGTAGATTTTGAACAGGATTCAGATTTGAATGAAATTAATATGAAAATAACTGATACACTTTTAAAAAGTGCAACAAAGATAGCTGGTGGAAAAAAAACAGCAATTGACCAATAAAATTTCTACTGAGATTCGAGAATTTATGAAGAAAATAAGGAATATGAATATATACAAAAATGATACATTAAAAAAGACTGAATATCTCAAATTTTGTAAAATGGTGGAGAAAAGAGTTGAAAATGACATAAGAAAGTATAACCGTGAACTAGCAAGAAAAGCTGTAGAAATAAATAAAAGTCTCAAGAGTGTAAAACAACATTTTGGTATTGGGAGAAAATGTATATCTGCAATAAAAAAAAGATGGAATTATTACTAAAAAGAGACATGACATCATGAAATGAGTATAATAATAAAGAACAAGTACCTCCTATATTTATTATATATTCAGAATTGCCCAGAATTTTAAATGAAAAAGTGAGACATGCAATTAAATTTATGAATAAAGAAAAAGTGCCAGGTAATAATGGAATTATAATTAATATATTAAAAGAAGCAGGTAAGGAAATAGAATTTTTTTAGCAAAGTTAAATACAAAATGTCTAAATGATAAAGATGTAACAGATGATTGGAAAAATGCAGTATTAATATTAATATTTAAAAAAGGTGATAAAAAAGATATTAGAAATTACAGACTTATCAACCTATTATCAGTTTTATACAAAATTTTTACCAAGATAATTACAACTCGTCTACAAAGAACATTGGATTTCCACACCAACCAAGAGAACAAACTGGATTTAAAAGTGGTTTTAGTACAGTAAATCATATCCAGGTATTGAGAGAAGTTATAGAAAGGACAAATGAATATGAATTGCCATTATGCTTTGAATTTGTCAGGGATTCTAAGAACTCTAAGGAATTAATCAACATAAAAATCTGATATATTGATAAGCTTTGATATGAAAAATTTATTCACAAATAAACACTATGATGAAAGAATTGTCCATTGTAAGGAAAAGATTAAATGTCAACAGCTTACAAGCCAGAACACCTCTTTCTACTGATAGTACATTGCACTAACATACTTTCAATATAATACAAAATTCTAATAACAAAATCAATAAATGGCTATGAATTCAACATTGCAACCTGATTCACAACTTTTACTTGGAAAAAACATAGTCACAAAATACTACTCTATATTTAAAGTCTAGTTTCATTACATTGATGTTACAATTCAGCCAAGTGCTAAAGCACTATTACAAACATTCTGGTCATATATTAATAAAATATAACCTTTGAATAATTTCAAAATAGAATCAGAACAAGAATAAAAAGTATCATTCTTAGATGTGATTGTGACAAGTTCGTCATGAAAAAAATCAAAACTAATGTTAAAAATACCGACTTGCATCCCATCCCAAAAACTTCTTAACACATACATCTTATTACACCATAAACAGAAAACTGTGGAAAAAGATAAAAGCATGTTAAATATACTATATTAAGACTGTTTCATTGTTAAGCATTTCTTACTCGGCATCTCCAAATGCTCAAATGTCAACAACAAATTATCATGAAAAATGGTTATCTATTAGCTGTTATTAAAAAAAAAATTAAATACCAAAAAAAAAAAAAAATCAAAAGAAAAAACAATTATTGGTATTGTAATGTATCAACGCATATTAGAGATAGCAGAAAAACTAAAGAAATCTGAAAATAATATAGATCAGTTTCCCAAAGCTCTAGCACATTATGAGAAATCATAACTTTTATAAACCTAAACTTACATCTGTGAAATACAATGTTAATGTGGAAGAATGTATGTTGATGAAATTAGTCACCCCACTGAAAAAGCAATCAAAAGAGCACAATCTGATCATTAAAAGTGAAATAACAGATATATCTAAAGCAGCAGACCAAATATGTATCAAATAATATGTTTTTGATTGGGAAGAGGCAAAAATATTGGACACAGATAAAAAATGCAAAAAAAATAATTAAAAAGCTGGTCACATGATAATGGTAAGTAATCCACAAGTCAAATCTAGTATGGCAATTCATAATGTTTGGAAGCCACTCATTTTTCCCTTAGGAAAAAATGGAAAAATCAGAATGGCACTCATAAATAAGTATATGAAATTTCTACTGGCTGTTGCCTTTTACAGTTAGAGTGTCATTTTAAATTCAATATTCACAAAACTAAACATCCAGGTTCTATTTCATAGTAATATTTTCATAGATTATGCACATTCACTCAAAGAAAAGAGAATAAACTATTCAAAACATGTTATATATTAGCCTGTGTGATATTATTAATAGTGAAATGTATCTAACATGTATGTTAATTGTAATAGCTGAATTCATTTGAAAAGTTTACATAAAATTTGAATTTTTCTATTAATATTGGGCAGTTAATATTAGATAACAGAAATAGATCCAATATATAATTATTACTAAAATGCCATCATACAAAATTTTCAGACAAAAACAAATCTGGTATGAATTTGTTAAATTTTATAGCAAAGAAAAGAATTGAATAAAATATTTGTTTCAAATATTTCAGCATAGAATAGCTTTTAACAATGGGAATATAAATTCCAGGTGTAATATGATTTATGCTGAGTATGAAGAAAAGAAGACATATTTTGGTGATCATTAGGTAATGATAATTCATTTTTTTTTATATTAAAACCCAAAATATAGATTGATTAAAAATGATTCTAGGCCTATCTTCACGAATAAAATGTTTTATCTTGCTTGTCATAGTGAACTATGTGAATGTTGTTAAAAAGGATTTATTCTAAAAATGGATAACCATGTTTACTCTAATTTACTAAAGAATTATCACTGAAATTGAATATAAGAGATACAAAAAGACCTAAGGTTTGATTGTAAACATTAAATCCTATTAATGTTTGCTAATGAATTTAAGTTATTTTTGTTTAGACAATTACCATCATGAAATTACAGATTTTAAGAAGGATACAATTGCAAGAAATATAAAAATGTAAATTAAAAAAAAACAACAATGAAATTATTGTAAAAAAAAAATCAATGAAGCACAAAAACATAATGCATTGTTGTTAATGCTATAGATCTAGAAGTAATGATTTTCATTTGTGATGGCAAAGGTACTTGCAAGAATTTTGTTGAATATGTTACTTCTATTTATAGCTGAATGGTTAACAGAGACTAAATGTAGTTATAGAGAACTAAGAAGCACTATAGACATAGTATTTGTTGCCAGAAAAATACAAAAAAAAATGTCGGGAGTAAAGGAGTGATTTATATATTACTTTTATAGATTTGGTCTAGGCATTTGATTCAGTTAATAATATATTTCTATGGTAATGTTCGAAATTAATTCTTTGTCAACCAAAATTTATTTATATTATACAACTTCTACATGATGGAATAAAAGGAAGTGTTATAATACTACAGATGAAAAATCTAAGGTATTTGAAATGAAAATTGTGTTAAATAAGAATCTGTACTTGCTCCAATATTGTTTTCAATTTTTATGACAATGGTCTTTGGAATTATTTATAAGCAACTTAATCAAATAGGAATCAAGATATGATAAAGGTTTGATGGTGGGATTTCTAATTTGAATCAATTAAAAGCAAAAATAAGAACTTCAACCTCTTGGATCCTAGATTTTACAGTATGCTGAGATGTACTATTTTTCCAGAAACACAAGACGATTTATAAAATATTCTTAATGTTTTGAATGCAACATATAAAGGACAGTTTATTTATTAATGTTAAAACTCAAGTTCTTTATGAGTCAATGATGGAAGAAAAATTATTAGCAACTTTTAACTTGAATTGTTGTCAACTTGAGAATGTAAAGCAATTTAAATATGACAGTTTTATAAGTAGAAAAATGGAGTTTAACACTGAAGTCCATATAGAATGTTTTAACAAATTAAAAGAGAATATTTAATCACAAGAAAATAACTACTGCCACTAAGCCGTCATTTCTTATCTGGACAATATAAAAGTTTTATTTAAGAATACTTCATAAAATTTTAAAAATACAATGGCAACAAAATCATAAAACCAATCAATATATTCTTCAGCTTGCTGAAAGTGATACTATTGATGCCACTATGATAGAATCATACCTTTGTTGGATTGAATATGTAAAATGAATGAACAATGGAAGAACTTATTAAATGGGGTTACATTATAAGGATTATCTCAAAGACATTTAAAAGAAATTCAATGTTTATTGTTTCCATTGGAAAAATATAATAGAGAATAGAATACATTGGGAGTGTACAATTAGACATGGTGTTGGAATATTTCAGAAAGAAAAGTTTTCTGCTGAAGAAATTAAAAGGCAACATCATAAAATATCAAGTAAACAGAAAAATGAGACAGCATGTGTTTCACAGGTTAGTTTGCATAGTCATAGAAAAACTCATTTCTGGAATAGTTTCTTTCTCTAAATTTTTTGTGGCAGTGGGAGTCAAATGGCCATACTCATTTATCAATGGCTAGGTATTATTATTAATTCAATAAGAATGTAATATCACTGCTATCTAATATGACTATTTCCATTATGAACATCCTCATAAAATAAATTATTCTGATCATAAATAATCTTTTATAGTATTGCCATATTGTTCTTATGTATTGTTCCACACTGAATATAACAGCAAAGCTACATACTTTCCATTACTATAATTTGTTTAAAAGCTTTCATTATCTGCTAATTAGTTTTACACAATATAAGGGATAATAGAGCTGGAAAAAAGTAAAATTTTTTCATGATAGCTGCTTGATTACTAAAAATTGTTATATAACAAATATAAAATAAGTAAAAGCATTATGATAAAATGGTTATTGTACGGTTACAATAAGAACAACTTGGGTCCAAGCTAGGCCAAGTAAATCCTATAATTTTTTTTATAGTTTTCAGGCAAGTCTTTAGAATATTTTGCTCAAGTAGCCAACCCATGGCTAAAAAAATAGATTAATACGTGGTTGTGTAACTAATATTAGCTGCATAGTAATACCCCACATTAATATGCATTAATCAGATAAGAATGATGCACATCCTGTAAAAACAAATAATACTCCAACATGATAAAGGCTTCATCATTGAATATACCATAGTTCAATGTATGCTGAGCACACACTTCATCCTTCAAATACCAAATATTAATAGTTAATAAAATAAATAATCTTGAAAAAGCATTATAAATGCGAGAACAAATACAAACAAAGACGATTAGTCTGGCATGGAATAAAATTTATTTATATATCACAGATATGTATGTTAGAATGGTAATTATTAAAAAAAAACAAAAAAAAACAAATCAAAAGAACATGACAATTAATTATTCTTTTTTAATCAACTTCAATTGTTTAAATTAGATTTCATTATTTTATGATATAGATCTAAACAGAGAAGCTCAGGAAAGTTTACAAATGCAGCTATAAATATGATATGTTTAAATAAATTTTGTTGAAGAAGTGGTAGTCAGCGGCAGATCATTGTTAATGAATGTCAATCTTTCTTACTTAGCCTACATTGTTGAGTTTTGTCTTATACGGATAATACTTATTACAACAGTTTGAAAAAGATATTATAAATAACTAAATATATATTTCATAACAATGAACAATTTTAAAATCCAAGTGAATGTTGTATACATTTTTTCAATACACCGTATACAGGTTTTAACAAATATTGAAGTTTTGTAAAAGATTTAAAAAAAAAAAAACAATGGATAGAAAAACAGTAAGATTAAATTGATTTTTGAAAAAATGATATTTAACTAGTAAAAAAAATATGCCTCAAGCAACTACGAAGCTTAAATGCAATAAAGGAATATCACAATAAATAAACCAAACATAAATAGTGACATTATTAAAAAAGAAGAGACATTAAACAATTACACAATGCCGTATCAAATTAAATTTCTTAATATATTAATTAAAACTGAAAACAGATCTTTCCATCTGACATAAATAGTATCAACAAATTTAATTTTTTAAAAAAAGTATGTATATACTGGGTGTATATAAATATAAAAAAGAAGCACTGCAGCACAATATCATATTCATATACTATACCATAACTTGGAGTTCTATGAAGACTGAGTAAAACGATTCTAATCAGACTTAGGAGTTTTCTTTCAGGCATCTGGTCCATAGCCAATTCAATTAGACAACAAATATTGATAAGGAAATGAATGTATATCTATTCTAAGAACTAGGTAGCAAAATAAAGACAAAAAATGCTCAAAGCCTCAACTTGCTAGTCTGATAAATAGTGCCTATATCTTTGTTCCTATATGAAAAACTGTCAAAAAGATCTTTGTCCTGCAAAGGCTATTTAAATGCTAACTGCTTATATATGCATAAAAAAATTTGATTGTTAAAAAAAAAAAAAACAGTTATAAAATAAAAAAATAAAAAAAATTACATATAATTCCCATTAACTGAAATATAATATATTCTTTGTAATGTTTTTAAAATTCCTTCATTCTACATAAACAGCTGTAGAGACTCTAACACTATAATAATTTTCGTTTTTATGAATGAAAAAACCAATCATATAATCTTACCAGTAATAAATATTCTTCATCAATTAGATCTTGAAGACTGAGTGCTTAACATTTGTATATTTTTTTGACTAAAATTTGGCAGTTATGCCTTGCGCAAACAATTTGGTACCAAATGTGAAAAAAATAAACAGCAACTATTATTTGCAAACTTTATACAAATTGTTTCAAAAAGATAAGTGACTTCTCATTTATGTTAAAACCTCTTCCATGTGCAAATAAGAGAGAGAAAAAATCAGCAAAAAACAAAACAACTAATGATGTGATAAAATAAAAACTCGAACAGTTAAATAAAAATAATGATAAAGTTTACAATATTATAAAGATTAATTGTATTCACAATTTTTTGAGTTGATAAATGATTTATGATTATTATTACAGTTATTTATTAAATGTAAATATATATAAAATGGAGTCAAAATAACTGCAAATACTTTAACCAGTAATATGTATTGTTATAAATAATAAAAAACTAAACGGTCTTCATTATTAAAATTGAATTATTTAATTTAAATAACAAATATACTGCTTATATATTTTATTCTTTTAGTTTTAATAATATTTTTATTTTTTTTCTATTCATAAATAACATTGTAATTTTGGGGAAAATCAACATTATTCACAAATCTAATAATGAAGTGATAGAAACCAAATTATGTCATCAAATACTTAATTATATTGCAATTATCCACTAGCATAAAAATTCAAACCACCCTATCTCATTCGTATATTTCAGAAACAATGTTCTCTCATTAGGTGAACTAAAGACATTAAACACCTGGACATTCATGCTGAAATATCACTCTGTCAAAAATTTAATATCTAAATTCCTTTATAAAATCTTAAATCTCTCGATTCTAAATAGTACAAATGTTGAATAATGTACATTCTTGACATTAATACAAGCATCTACTATATTAATGGAATTACATTGAAGAAAATCTGTATTTATTCAATTGTGTCACTTTTTAATTAAAATTCAGTGTGAATTATGTCACTAAACTTATTATTATATTTATTTAGTCTTTCTTGCTTGGATCATTGAATCTAACAAGATTTGCTGCCACTATAATAATGTATTATTCTTAATTATTTTAAACATATGGTATATCTTCTTCACCTAACCATTCACATAATCTTCAGATTATGAAGAAATACCATGGAATTATATCCTTTAGATCCATTCAATATATACATATATTTAAATAATATTTTCTCCTCTTTTCCATGGAAACCAACCATTAAAAAAATCTTAAGAGAGTAATGTAAAAGATAACTAACAAATTTCATGAAGTGATAAATATTTTCATAATTATGAAAGTAATCAATATCTATATATTTATATATTATATTTTATACTGTCATAAGTTAACATTATCTAGAAGATCATGCAAAATGTCAAGGTCATTAAAATAGAC
Organism: Epiperipatus broadwayi; assembly: GCA_028023455.1. Classification (NCBI taxonomy): domain Eukaryota; kingdom Metazoa; phylum Onychophora; class Udeonychophora; order Euonychophora; family Peripatidae; genus Epiperipatus; species Epiperipatus broadwayi. The sequence continues at coordinate 1,765,820 of JAQFVV010000225.1, forward strand.
TAAAAGACTTAAGCATGGGGAGACAAAGTTTGGTCAAAAATTCTCCAAGAGTAATTTAGCTTCAGAAAAAATTTTCAATTTGATTTACTTTTTAGATTGGGCTCCTGTTTAAAAACAAGATTGAAAAAAATTATCTGAATTTTACTTACTTATTTTGATAATTTTTATTTATTAATGCACATACATTATCAAACTATTCATTCTGTGTTCATATTTCCAATTATCTGCATATATTGATGTATGATTTTTTAGTTATAATAATACTCATTATTTAATTATCACATTATTCAAAGATATATCTTTGTTTCATTCATCTTTTTATATGCTCATTACATTTTGATATTCTAATTGTCATAAATTAGTAAGATCATAGAATTTTATTTTCAGACAATCTTATAATATTTAAATCAGATTGCAAATTATTTTTTTCTTCAGATAATTTTTTATAATGCTTGATTTTAAATTTAAAAAATGTTTCTTAAAGACTATTGATATTCTGTAATATGGTCTTTTTTGGTAATATATATATATATTGTCCAATGCCAAATACTTATATAAAATAATTTTTAAAATTATTATCAAAATCTTTTAAAAAGAATTTAAAGTTACAATTAATTACTTTAAAGAGGGGAGGGAGTTTTCCTAAAAAACAAAAAACAAATTAAGAGTTTCATAAAATTGGTATTATTATTATAAATTAAAAGTTTTAAAAAATATAAAAATCTTTTTCATCCAGTTTATTGTAAGATTATAGGTATAAAATAAACAAAAGTAGCAGAAGAATAATATAAAAAAAGAAAAAGAATAAAGAATATTTCAAAAGAAACACAGTGGTGGACTGCTAATTAAAGATATGAAAACAACACATTTTAAAATACTACTAATAAATATTCAATCAAAAACACTTCATAATAATTAATCTAAAGGAATTTACAACATGTATTCGAGATTAAAACAAAACTAGAGTAAAATAGACTTTTTATAATTATGGGTTTAAATTCAGTCTATTTTTATTCGTACAAAATGCAGAAGCTTTGGAAATATACCTGCTCAGCCTTTTAGTCCAATAAGACCACAAAACCTCCAGAAAATGTATAAAACACAGAAACCCTCCTCAAAACGCACTTCCAAGAAGAAACCAACGATTACCATAAATTTCCAAACAAAACTAACCTAGATACAACCATTAGAACAGCAGGCCACCAAAGAAAAATCCTAGGTATTTTTATTATTATATTTACCAGTAGTACGTGAATATAGATAATACACATACATAAAAGGAAATTAGAGTCTCAAATGTCATTAATCTTTATTATTATTTTTTAATGAGATTAATTTAAATTCTAAGATTATGTCTTTGTTCATGAAATACCTATCAATAATAAAATTGTGAAATTTGGATTTATAAATGTTTAGAATTGGTTTGTAAATTATATTTAAACTTATTATTTATTGAAATAAATTATTTTTAAATTTAAATTTACTTCCAATTCTTTTATCAATATCTTATTAGCAATAAATATATTGATTAAAATTAGATGTTAAGGGAATTGTTGATATGAGCACTACCCGAATATGTTACTTCAGACTAGCTGGCGTCCCCGAAACAAATAAGTATTTGGATGGTAGGGGTTGAATGCAGCCGAGGGCCATTGTTGATAGTTAAAGCTATTAATAAGATCTCCATTTTGCTCGAACGTGCAGCTCACCTAACCTTTATATATAAATGTATGTGAAGGAGTTTGAAACCGCCAAAATATAATCGAAGTAGGTGGTTTCCGGCGACCCAGTACAATATATATATAAATCACTTAATATTAATGTTCTTCATAGTACAATCTATTTTCAAAATTTGAGATGTTCAAAATAATAACAAAATCATCTAGTTTTAGTCTAATTAAAAGAGTTTCACATTTTATTTATTATTATCAATACTTATCTGATGGTCTGATAGGAATTTCAATATTAAATAAATAAATACTGTTTCAAACTTTGTCAACATAAATGATGTCAATTTAATTAGGTTAATGCCACTTAAAAATCCTATTTTTGGAACTTTTAAATATCTGAACTGTAGAATTTTCCCTACTAATAAAAACATTATATAAACTTCATAATTTATGATGCCAGAAGCAATCAATTTTTTCTGACTGTATCTGAACTAAATAATTGTATTTAAATTCAAAATAAATTGAATTATATATTAGAGTTCATTTTTTAAAATTAAAAGATTAAGTTTTTAAATCATAAAAGCATGTATAGACTCATTCACAAATCTTAAGCAACTCAAGAATCAAAAGTGTTATGTAATTGATTATTTCATTAACTGAAAGTGGATATAATTCATGTCAAATATTTAATTATATATTCAGATAGAGAAATTGACTTTAAATATATTTAAAGATGATTTTTAAATGCTTTTATTAATTTTGAAAAATCCATTTGTTTAACTTTTGATCTTTTTCAAGTTACAATTAAATTTTAAAATATAAATTCAATAAAATTGCTTGAAAATTGATATATACCTAACTTATATCAATCTAATCCATTTAAAACACTTATCTTTTCAGTATGTCAACTAGTTTGGTAGATATAGAATAGAGAGTGGGAAAAATATGAAAATCATTCAATAATTTCACATTTGCAGTTAACAATTATTCTTAGAATTTTAATTTGAATTAAATAATAGCCATGAGAAGGCAATTTACTTTTTCTTTCTTTCAATATAATAACAATTTTTAAACTATTTAAAACTCTTAATGTATATATCATATTTAGCATGTGTACACAATTATATATGTTGTACCGGGTCGAACCACTGAAACCACTTACTTACACGTATATAAGTTTTGGATGGTTTCAAACTCCTTCATAATACATTTATAATCTTATAAAGGTTACGTGAACGAACTGGCACGTTCGAGCAAAATGGGAGATCTTATTGATAGCTTTAACTATCAACAATGGCCCATCTCAGCTGCTAGATTCAAACCCCTACTATCCAAACACTTTATTTGTTTCGGAGTAAACTCCAGGTGCCAGCTATCTATTCAAAAGAATAAACAATGTATTTGCTCAGTAGGCTCATAATCCAGTGCTCAAAATCATCCCATAAACTAGCCCAGTCTAATTTTAATCAGTAATAAAATATAGAAAAAGAATTGATAAAAAGAATTGCCCAACGAATAAAGTTTAGGTTTGAAGACAATTTATTTTAATCAACATTAATTAAGTTTTAAAGATAATTTATAAATCAACATTAATTTACTAAATTTAAACATCTTGATAATCTAATTTAATACACGCACATTTTTAAATTAACATTTCTAAACTAGTTTAAATATTCTTGTAGATATTAATAGTAGAATACTGGTATTTATCTAATTTAACTAATAACACTGATATAATGATCACGCACGTATTAACTCATGTATCATTCACAAATATAATAATAATGCATTAAAAGCATTTGAAACTTAAACACACATATCCATAGTTCATGTTATGTATGATAGAGTTCATATAATTTGAATCTTGAATATTTAAGAATTACAGTGGTGGCTACTACGTATAAATGATAATAAATAAATGTTTACCTAGGATTTTTGGAACGTGGATATTGCTTGTTGTTGGCTGCTTCTGCTGGATTCTATCTAACCGGTTAGATTTGGATGTTTCTTGAAAAGATTTTATGCAAAACCATTGGTTTTATTCTTGAAGACAGTTGAACATTTGACAGAGGATTTCTGTGTTGTTATGCAGACATTATTTCACAGGCAGGTTTTGATGATCTTGTTGGACTAAAAAGGCTGAAGCACGAGCGTATATTTCCAAAAGCTGCTCAACAATGCATTTTTGTTTCTAAATACATAATAGAAATGCACTGTTATCTCAACTGCAACAAGACTGTAACTGCAAACTAGACTGAAATACTCTCTCCGATAAAAATCTAGCTATTTATATCTGCAAAGTGTTTTTTGTTTTAATATCCTCCGGTAAATGAGTGTTGTCGAAATTTCATTGATAACTAATCCTATGACAATGTGTTTTTTGATTGATTGTTTAATTAGTAGTAGCTATTTCAAAATGTGTTGTTTTCATATCTTTAATTAGTAGCGCACCGCTGTGTTTTTTTTTAAATATATTTTTCATTTATTTATAATATTTAATACTGATACATTTATTTTACATTCACACGCACATATATAATTTTACTCTACACATCAAAACTAGTTTTAATACTATTTTTTTTTATTCAATTCGAATGAAAAGAGATTTGTATTTCAAAGCTTTTAATTTATAATAATAACACTCTTTAACTTTTATGAACTCTTAGTTTTATCTTTTCTAAACAAAACTACCCCTCTCCCCTTTTAATGAATCAATTTTAACTTTTATTTCAAAACTAATGATAGAAAACTATTTGACTCTTATTTTTTCGAAAACAAACTGTAATACACTCTTCAACATTTAAATATGTTTTTCTTTTACGAAAGATTATTTTAATAATTTAATTTTTTTTTTTTTTTTAGAACAAAATTATTTTATATACATGTGCCAGTTTGGCCTTGGCACATTACAACCCCCTCCATTTTAAAGTAAAATGCGTCATTTTTGCCCATTTTATCTCTTGCAATTTTAATTCTTGACTCTAAAGATTTATTAATTTATTATTTTTCTAAGTTAGATTTTTAATATCTTTTACTTAACATACAAAGGGCACTCTGTTTTGACTATCCTTTCCTTTTATCAATGCCGAATACATTGCTCACAATGATCTAAATCATGGATAAAGACCACCGGGACAAACCAATTTTGAGGCACAGGGATCTTTTGGAAAACGACGTGGAAGCAGATTCGCTGACTTACACCGACTTACACGTGTATAAAATTGAAACTTCATTTGCTGATTCTCTTGATCGGACATGGAAAAAAAAGGGTCGCTGTGAAATGGCAGGAATTTTCAACTGTCCATTTTCGACTTACGCTTTGGAAAGAGGAATGATCCCTGACAAGTCCGTTACAGGTACTAAAATTTATCCAGTCGGCAGTTTTAAACTTATCCTTAACTAAACTTATTTCTATACTACCCTCATTCCCTTTTGCTATAGATAACTTCATACATATGTGTATACGTGCAGCATAATTCTACACCTACTAATATTCTAGATATCGAGTTATTACTGGACTTGCTTACAGGGAATCTATAATAAATAAATCCCTATTTGCACGCATCATGAGGTGCAGCAGTGCGAAGAACATAACCTAAAAGAATATCTGGATAAATACATTTAAGATACGCATCATGAGGTATCGTATTTACCGAATATTACCAGTGTATGTGCGCATATATACACATGTATACTTATACACTCTTAATTCACCTTAGATTGACTTTTATTTTTTTATTATTAATCTTCCAACCTTATTTTTAAATTCACATGAACAATATCTTACACTATTTATTTATATTACAATATTATTTATAACCCTTAAGAAACATTATTTAAAATATTTATTTACACTAATCTTATAATATTATTTGTAAATCATCACGAACATCTTTATTTAACATGCGTGTATTCAATAAAAAATAAAAAATAAAAATTGATTAGTTTATTACGAGTCATTCTTCATTATTATTTACTATAGATTTATTTACGCTTATATATTTAACTTGATTTTATCAATATTATTTTAACTATTTGACCTACTTGTATTTTAATCTATTCTATTTCTTCCCTAATTTCTTCTTTTATTTTATTCTGGCCCATTTCGATCTGGTCCTTTAACTTTTCAAGCATTTCAGCTTGCCCTTCCAATTTACTCTTCATTTCATTATTTTGGATTTTAAGCTCTTCAGCTATTTTTTTATATTCTTCAGCTGTTTCTTTTTGTTTTTCAAACATGCAAGTTAATAAAGCTATGACTTCCCTATTCTCTTCTTTTTGCTCAACCTCTTTTTTGTTTTTATCTTTTTGTTCCTCCTAGAAGCATTCTCTACTTCTTTCGGTTGAGTTTCTATTTTTTCTTCACTGGGGACCTTTTCTGTTTCACTAGTTTCAGTTTTATTTTGTTCCTCACTGGGAACATTGTCTGTTTTTTTACCTTGAGTCTCCATTTTAGGTTTATTTCTTGTCATATTTATAATTTTAAACTTTACTTTTTTATATTATTTTTCTTTAATATTATATTTTATTTACGCTCATAAGTTTACTAATTTCTATTTTATTTATTTCTAAACTGGAAATACACGCTGACTCCGCCCCTCCTTTGTCCATTTTTCGCCACCCGGTCTTAATGCTTTAACTCCGCCCAAACATCCACCTGTCTCTAATTTAACATAATGATTTATTTTAATCAATGTAAATAGCATAAATCTCTCTTCATTTAAAGAAAACAAAGTTTTCGGTCAATTCTTTTTTTTTTTTTTAAATTAAAACGCTTTAACATACGTAATTTAGCTTTTGTATAGAAAAACTTTTTTTTAACCAAGAAACCAAGCATTTATTTACTATTGTTTTTTAGGTCCAGCCCCAACATTGGGAAAAGCCATTTATGTACCGGGTCGAACCGCTGAAACCACTTCATCGTCATCATTCTCAACCATTATCAATCCACTGCAGGATGAAGGTCTCTCCAAGTTTAATCCATCTTCTCCGATCTTTAGCTTCTCTTCTCCACATCACCCCTGCACACTTTCTTATTTCATCCATCCATCTCACATGTGGTCTCTTTCTGGGTCTTTTAGAATCTCTTGGAATCCAGTTTAAAATTTCAATTATCCATCTATTATCATCTCTTCTAACAATATGTCCAGCCCAACTCCACTTCAATCTTTTAATTTTTTCAATGAGGTCAGTAACATCTGTTTGTTCTCTTACCCATACATTGCGCTTATGATCTCTTCTTGTTACTCCCAACATACATCTCTCCATACTTCTTTGAGTGGTCTGAAGTCTCTGAATTGCTCTTCTATTAGGTGTCCAAATCTCAGATCCATAAATAAGAACTGGTAAAACACATTTGTTAAAAACCTTCCTTTTCAAACACATAGGCATATTTCCTTTTAGTATCAAGTTATTTCTACCAAAAGCACTCCAACCAAGTTTAATTCTATGATTAATTTAATCCATTATGTTTCCATCTGTATTAATAATCTGACCAAGGTATTTGTAACTGTTAACTTCTTCTAATTCATCATAATCAATCTTTATTTTCATATTTTGAGCAAATCGATTAAACATCACTTTAGTCTTTTTAACATTTATCTTTAGTCCTACTTTCCTCTGATAATTCCTGCAACATTTCCTGCAGCTCTGAAGCATTATTTGCAAAAACAACTACATCATCTGCGAAATCTAAATGACTTAAATAATCACCATTTACTTTCACTCCTTTAGTTTCCCATTTTCATCCACAAAATACTTCATGTAGCACTGCTGTAAAAAGTTTTGGAGATATGGAGTCACCTTGTCTTACACCTTTCTCAACGTTGACTTTCCCAGTGTCATTATGTAATCTAATTGTTGCTGTTGCATTTTTATAAATATTCTTTAAAATATGACAATATCCTGGATCTATACCTTGATGATCTAATGCTTTAATCACTGACAAATACCTTTTCATAATCTACAAATCCTAAGCATAATGGCAACTCATATTCATTTGTCCTTTCTATAACTTCTCTCAATACCTGGATATGATCTACTGTACTAAAACCACTTTTAAATCCGGCTTGTTCTCTTGGTTGGTGGAAATCCAATGTTCTCTGTAGACGAGTAGTAATTATCTTGGTAAAATTTTTATATAAAACTGATAAAAGGCTGATAGGTCTGTAATTTCTAATATCTTCTTTATCACCTTTTTTAAATATTAATATTATTACTGCATTCTTCTAATCATCCGGTACATCTTTATCATTTAGACATTTGGTATATAACTTTGCTAAAAAATTTTCTATTTCTTCACCTGCTTCTTTTAATATATCAATTATAATTCCATCATTACCTGGAGCCTTTCCTTTCTTCATACATTTAATTGCATGTCTCACTTCTTCATTTAAAATTCTGGGCAATTTGGAAGATGTAATAGATATAGGAGGTACTTGTTCTTTATTACTATATAATTCTTGATAAAAATCTTCTACCAATTTCATGATGTCATCTCTCCTTTTAGTAATAATTCCATCTTTTTTTCTTATTGCAGATATAAATTTCCTACCAATACCAAAATGTTGTTTTACATTCTTAAGACTTTTATTTTCTTCTACAGCTTTCCTTGCTAGTTCACAGTTATACTTTCTTATATCATTTTCAACTCTTTTCCACACCATTTTAAAAAATTCGAGATATTCAATTCTTTTTAATGCGTCATTTTTGTATATCTTCATATTCCTTCTTTTCTTCATAAATCCTCTAGTCTCAGTAGAAATTTTATTGGTCAATTGCTGTTTCTTTCTACCAGCTATCTTTGTTGCAGTTTTCAAAAGTGTATCAGTTATTTTCATATTAATTTCATTCAAATCTGAATCATGTTCAAAATCTACTAATACTTGAAACCGATTTGTAAGTTCTAATTTAAATTCATTAGAATGTTTCTGAAGATTAGGAATATCAACTGTAAATATTTTTTTTCTTAATAATTTTTGTCTCTCTAGTTTTACATTACCACGTATCTTACACCTTACTAATCGATGATCACTACCTGTGTTAAATTTATTAAGAACATTACAATCTTAAAATATGTATTTCCTGTTAGTCAAAATATAATCCAATTCTGCTGTACCTTCATTTGGATGCTTCCATGTCCATTTCCTTTTAACATTTTTCTCAAAAAAAGAATTCATAATATAAAGTTTTTCTTTTTCTGCAAACTTCACAAGTCTATGTCCTCTCTCATTTCTATTACCATAACCAAAATTACCCACAGCACTTTCATCTTTCATTTTTTTACCAATTCTAGCATTAAAGTCTCCCATAACAATTTTAAAATGGTGTTTACTCTGATCAAAAGCCTTTTGTACAACCATATAAAAATCTTCTACTACTTCATCACTATGAAAACTTGTTGGGGCATAAACTTGAATTATCTGCATTTGGTATCTGCTATTAAGTTGTATAACTAATCTTGCCACTCTGCCCGATACACCACCAATCTCTACAATATTGTTCTTCCACTTTTTATTTATAATGAATCCTACTCCACTTGTATTTCCAATATTTGTGCCTTTATAATAGAGTATATGTCCACTTTTTAAATCAATTGTCTCTTCACCTTTTCTTCTAACTTCACAAAGTCCAACAATATCCCATTTAATATAAGAGAGTTCTTCTTCTAATTCTTGCAATCTTCCTTCACTTGAAAGTGATCTGCAGTTGTAAGTACCTAAATAAAAAGTCGTCATCAAATGGCAGCCTGGGTCCGTAATCAGGGGATTCTTAGCACCCTCCGCCTTCGGCCACCAACCAATGCCTTGGTTGGTGACTTTACAGCCTCCGGGGAATAAGGGCCATGATTATTTACACGTATATAAGTTTTGGACAGTTTCAAACTCCTTCATAATACATTTATAATCTTATAAAGGTTACGTGAAAGAACCGGCACGTTCGAGCAAAATGGGAGATCTTATTGATAGCTTTAACTATCAACAATGGCCCATCTCAGCTGCTAGATTCAAACCCCTACTATCCAAACACTTTATTTGTTTCAGAGTAAACTCCAGGTGCCAGCTATCTAGTCAAAAGAATAAACAACATATTTGGTCAGTAGGCTCATAATCCAGCGCTTGAAACCATCCCATAAACTAGCCCAGTCTAATTTTAATCAGTAATAAAATATAGAAAAAGAATTGATAAAAAGAATTGACCGACGAATAAAATTTAGGTTTGAAGACAATTTATTTTAATCAACATTAATTAAGTTTTAAAGATAATTTATAAATCAACATTAATTTACTAAATTTAAACATCTTGATAATCTAATTTAATACACGCACATTTTTAAATTAACATTTCTAAACTAGTTTAAATATTCTTGTAGATTTTAATAGTAGAACACTGGTATTTATCTAATTTAACTAATAATACCGATATAATGATCATGCACATATTAACTCATGTATCATTCACAAATATAATAATAAAGCATTAATAGCATTTGAAACTTAAACACACATATCAATAGTTCATTTTATGTATGATAGAGTTCATATAATTTGAATCTTGAATATTTACGAATTACAGCAGTGGCTACTATGTATAAATGATAATAAATAAATGTTTACCTAAGATTTTTGAACGTGGATATTGCTTGTTGTTGGCTGCTTCTGATGGATTATATCTAACCAATTAGATTTGGACGTTTCTTGAAGAGATTTTATGCAAAACCATTGGTTTTATTCTTGAAGACAGTTGAACATTTGATGGAGGATTTCTGTGTTGTTATGCAGACATTATTTCACAGGCAGGTTTTGATGATCTTGTTGGACAAAAAAGATTGAAGCACGAGCGTATATTTCCAAAAGCTGCTCAACAATGCATTTTTGTTTCTAAATACATAATAGAAATGCACTGTTATCTCAACTGCAACAAGACTGTCACTGCAAACTAGACTGAAAAACTCTCTCCGATAAAAATCTAGCTATTTATATCTGCAAAGTGTTTTTTGTTTTAATATCCTCTGGCAAATGAGTGTTGTCGAAATTTCATTGATAACTAATCCTATGACAACGTGTTTTTTGATTGATTGTTTAATTAGTAGTAGCTATTTCAAAACGTGTTTTCATATCTTTAATTAGTAGCGCACCGCTGTGTTTTTTTTTAAATATATTTTTCATTTATTTATAATATTTAATACTGATACATTTATTTTACATTCACACGCACATATATAATTTTACTCTACACATCAAAACTAGTTTTAATACTTTTTTTTTATTTATTCAATTCGAATGAAAAGAGATTTGTATTTTGAAGCTTTTAATTTATAATAATAACACTCTTTAACTTTTATGAACTCTTAGTTTTATTTTTTCTAAACCCTCTCCCCTTTTAATGAATCAATTTTAACTTTTATTTCAAAACTAATGATAGAAAACTATTTGACTCTTTTCGAAAACAAACTGTAATACACTCTTCAACATTTAAATACATTTTTCTTTTACGAAAGATTATTTTAATAATTTTTTTTTTTTTTTTAGAACAAAATTATTTTATATACATGTGCCAGTTCAGCCTTGGCACAATGTATAATATAGTAACTAAGTTTTCTATTTAAAATTATTTCTATTTTTATTTTAAAACAATTATTGTTTTTTTTTTTTAAAAGTAAACTAGAAAAATGAAATTATTTAAATCAATGGTGAAAAGTTAAAAAAGATTGCAATTTTTTTTTCTTTAGTATTTTTTTAAAAACAACTGTTTTCAAATAAAAATAAATCTATCAATTTAAATAAGAAACTCAGTTACAGATTTATTAAACATACACCTGGGTCTCGTTTTACGCGATAGATAGGTTCCTCAGAAAACATGCGCAAACAAAATCGTGCAAAAATAGATGTAACTTACATTGAAAAAGAGGGGATGCGGTCTGTGATTTTTCAAAATTCGCATAAAAGCAAAGCACCAATGTAAAATTACTTTAAAATTCACACACACAAAAAAATAATAAGAAGAAAATAAAGTATGACTAATAAAAAATTTCAAATTTGAAAAAAATTGATACAAGACAAACTTTTTTTTAACTATAATATTTAATTTTATTCAAAATAATATATTTTTATGCATAATTTACAGTACAGTAATTTACATTTTTTTATACATGTTTTAATTATTATTGCTATTTGCCAAAAAAACACGTTCATTTGCAAACTGAGGAAATACAACTAGCGCCAACTTCACACTCATGTTGTGTCAATACTTTTCTGGTGATAACATAATTAGTAATTAATCTTTGAGATGATGATTTTATTAATTGTTTATGAAAATAACAACTAAATATTAAATTCTTATTTTTGTCTTTTAATTTTTTAAATTTCAATTCCGTTTAAAAATCAAGTTTCACATCACATTAATTTCAAGTCACCAAGTAATTTTTAAATTGTTAATTACAATTAAAAATCAGATTTTAATTTTTAATTGTCAAATTTAATTGTGCCCACTGATTACATTCTTTTTTTAAAAAGCAAAAACAGAATGTGATTTAAAATGCAAAATTAACATGCACAATGTTTGAACAAATTTACATTATAATCTTGTAAAATTTAATGTGTGCATACATAAAATGTGGAAATCATGATTTTAATTTCATTATTGCATAAAATCTTACTATTATAAAGCACTAAAAATATTGAAATTATTAAGATGAAAGTCGAATTCCAATAATGTGCTATTACTTTCAATATAACGTAAGTGCACGAAATTTATTATTTAAAGTAATAACGCATTATCGGAGTTCGACTTCCAGTGAAACAGGAATTGCGTAACTTCAAAATCATGTTAAATAAGTCCATGTAAAAAGAGGCCCAGGTGTATATAATTATGTGAACATATTAATTATAATAAGTACATTATGAGTATATATATATATATTAACTTACTGCAGAAATATTTAGTGATTTACATATACTCTATGTGTGATATTGATTTAAAGTAAAATGACATTATTAAGTGAAGTTCATTTACAATATATAGACATATATTATGTACACATATTAAATAGGATATATATATAAGGGGCATACATTTTAACTTATAGACATATATATATGTACACATATTAAATAGGATATATATATAAGGGGCATACATTTTAACTTATAGCAGAAATATTTACTGATATATATATATATGAACCATAAGTGTCCAGACAATTTAAAGTAAGATATAGTCTTACATTTTTTTATATTAAATGTTTTTATTGACTGTGCACTAAAAAGAAATAAAATAATTGTTTCTTCAACCATAATTGGAATTTTTAGATTTAGCTTGAAATAAAAGCATGGAGGTTCAAAAATTAATTAAATCAATTCTTATTTTTTTACAGCAAGAGATTTAATTAATTTCTGGATCACCCATGCTTTTATTTCAAGGTAAATCTAAAAATTCCAATTGTGGTTGAAGAAGCAATTATTTCATTTCTTTTTAGTGTTATATAAAAAAACTTTATTATCTCTGTTATTTAAAACTAATTTATAATCATTTGTATTCTGTTTATCCTAAGAGAAAATATAAAAATTAATAGTTTGTTCATATCTTGTTAACAATATAAACATTACTTGATTGATTTTCAATAGCATTATGATAACTTTAGTATCTTTCCATATCTGATATATTCTCGAATCACTCACATACAAAAAAAAAAAGTAAAAAAAAAGATTAATTGACCAATACTTAATGATTAGAACATTTTTTTTTTAAATTTACAACATCTTCTTTTAAAGGCAATGCCTTTTCATTGCAATGCCATCATTCTATCTTCAGCAATTTGTTTCATATTTTCATATGAAAAACATTTAATATTTGTATATTGAAAGAGAAAATCAAATTTAAAATTGAAATAATGGTAAAAAGTTGGAAAATACTTATTGATAGTAAAAATAAAAAGAATAATTAATTATATGTACTTAAATGTAGTGAAAAATATTTAAATTGAATTGGTTAGAATTAATTGAAAATAAATTAAATGTATACTAAAGAAATAGTTAAGTTTTTTAAAACAAGGTATTAGTTTAGTTGGAATGAAGATAAATTGTGCAAAGGTAATTGAAATATATATATAAATGATTATAATTTTAGAAAATCTGAATTTATTACAGTGAATTTTTTAATATTATTATTATTATTGACTTTTATAAACATAAATTACAAATACAAGTGGATTTGTAAATATTTGGAGAATTATTAATATTACATAACTATATTATAAATTTTTATATAATTTATAGATTTATATATATTCATAGGTATAAATCTTAAAAATGATTACAAAAGATAGTCAAAACATAAATGAAGATGTGTAATAATAAACTGCATATATATAAGAATATGAAATAATTCTAATTCATTAAATAAAATAAGATTTATAATGAATATGAGCATGTGAAGGATTACTTACATATAGAAATTGAAGAACACATTTTTTTTTTAAAAAAAAAAAGAGATTTATTGATTGATTTATTAAATCAACAGTGGTCTTTACTTACAAAAAAAAAATCCCAATGTACCACAATTTATTTTTATATTAAACATATATATTAATTTTCTGTCTTAAAACAGCTAAAATAACTAAATAATAGAGCGCTATAAACAAATGGTAAGATCACCATTTCTTGTCTTCCTCTTTAATCCTTTTAAAAATCAGCATAAAGATCTTTATGCAAAGAAAACCAAAAACATATACATATATTATAATCATGTTAGATTCAAATTTTGTTTGTGTACCCACTACTGAGATATTTCATTATTTTTTTTTTGTTAAATTAGTAAACATGCATACTTTAAACAATTAATTTTTTTAATTAAAAAAATCTAAAGAGGTCAGAATAATTGCAAAGTCAATGTATTTTATTCCTTCCTACATGACTTTGATGGATGCAATCCTTAGTAATTCATTTTAAAACCATTTGAGAAGATACTTTGAGATACATTTTAGAAAAGCTACAAATTTTTGAGATTACTTCAAGATGAATTTTAGAATAGCTAAAAAGTTGATTTTTTAAAGACTTTTATGAAATAATAATAATAATAATAATAATAATAATAATAATAATAATAATAATAATAATAATAATAATAATAATAATAATAATAATAATAATAATAATAATAATAATAATAATAATAATAATAATAATAATAAAAAAAAAAAACTGTAAATTTTACTGAATCAAATTGTAAATACAATGTAATAGAAACTATGTAAACCAAAGAAAGTAACAAAATATCTTTTGAAAAAAAAATAATAACAATAATTAAAAACCAAAGGTATACACATTACATTGTTATTTTATACATACATGTTTTATTTTTAAAAATAGAAGGTATAATTTCTGGCATAAAGTTAACAAAGAAAATCACAAAGTTCTGAATACACACCATCTTATGAAAATGATGGCTATCATATCATGGCAGACACAAAGTCAGAATAATTTGGAATATTCTAAAAATTAGAAAGCAATTATAATATTTTAAAGCAGAAATAGATAGACTTTAACAGGAGATGAAAATTTATTTGTTTGCACTTTAAACATAAATTACAATTTTTTCCCCTCATTTTGTGAAATCACTCTGCTCTTTCAGCTGTTCAATGATGAAAACATCTTTTATTGTCATTTATGAATTAGCAAAGTTCAAATATGTTTTTTTACAATTTTTTTTCATTTGTAGACATAAATTTCTATCAAATAAAGTCCAATTTCTTATATAGAAAACAGTTAAATACTAAAATCAAATGTTAAGTGATTACAGAAAGTGCCACCAGGAGTAAAAATAAAAATATTTTCATTATTAAAAGGGTTAATACAATTTCTAAGCTGCAGAACATACTTGTTTATTGTAGTGTAGAGTGGTATATTCAAGATAGAGGTCTCAGATCACAATTCAACTATATTACTTTTGATGCTCAACCAGCACATGATCGCCTGAACAAAGAATCATTTGGTAATAACTAGCTGTATTAAGATTAAAAATAAACATATATATCTATGTGCTTACATATATTTTGATAAACTGAATATCACACACTCATAATATATATAATAAAACTGTATGTGTAGAAATAAATAATTTTTCCCCATACTTCGCTTTTAAAGTACTTTCATAAAGAACACTGTTCGTTAATAATGATTTTATTAGTAATAAGTGATCCTCTAAGGCATGATTTTTTTTCTGCGAGGAATTTAACACATTTTCTCATTTTACTGAAGCACTGCTATTACCATTTTGAATAACCTTTAATATCTATTAGCTCGATAATATTAAAAATGTAAATTATTCTGTTAAAAAATAAATTGATTTTTTTTGTAATCATATGCTGGACTGAGAAAAAGCTTTGTTAAGGGTAACATCGTAATCAAATCTCTCTCAGGCTGCCCTTTAAACTACTGTAATGGAATCTTAATATATAGCTGTAAACAACTGTCTTAAATCATGAAAATCAATGGAAAACTGTAAAAACAATTTGACGTCCCATATTTTGCTTCCCCACTCTCTTTTGTAAGCTTCAGAAACTTGATAAAATTAGAAGTAAATCGAAAAATTGTCAACTGTAGTTAGATTGTGAAGTAAAATATTTTTATCTTTCTGAAAATCTTGATTGAGTGAAAAAATATAATAGTACAAAAATATCAAAAATAGAAACATTACAAAATAGATTTAATGATTTCACCAATGCACTTTTTTAGAATTTTTTTTTTATAAGGAATAATTTGAAAATAATTGAATTCTAGATTTATTATAAATAAATATAAGCAAGTAATAAGTTTTTTTTAATATTAGTACATAATTCAATTTCTTATGTTTATCTATTGTTTTTCTTGATGCCCCACCCCCTTTAATTTCATGCATAATTATGTCCTATAATATTTATTTAAAAACATATTTAAATTTTATTTTATAATTTACTCAATCTATGACTTTTTCACATTTATTTTTAATACCTTAAAATTCTCAATTTTTATAATGCCCATCTAGTCAAACCTATTTTCTATAAATCTATATTTCAAAAAAATTGTCTTTTTATTTCTTTATCTTAATAGATTAGATAGGTAATCCATTTTTACCAATTTACATTTCAAGCCACACAATTACAAGAAGTCTATTAATTAAATTTCATTATCAATAAAATAATTATTTTTTAAAATTAAAATCATAATGAATTATTGTGTTTTTATTCTCTCCTTCTTAATCCAAATCACTGAAGAGTATAATAATCAGATTAGTCTGCTATTCTCATAGTCAAAGACTAGAGCTAAAACAAAATAAATAATGAAACTAAAAATTCCAACATAAATTCAGTATTATTTGAGGACATTAGATATTCTAGCTAACAAATGTACATTAATTGATAAATAAATATATACTTATTTGTGGTTAGAAAGCCAACTAGATAAAAAAAAAAAAGTTCTCACCAATGTAGTCCTTGATAGTTGTTGAAACTAAAAAAGACCACATCTAAAATATTTTACTCTATATTTTCTCCTATCTTGAGTGATGTTAAAATAATTTTAAATGTAGTTATCAGTTGTAGTTTTTTTTTTTTTGTAATAAAAAACATTTTTTTCAATGTAACTATAAATTATAACCACATTTTCAACTTCCTTCAAATGTTCAATAGTTTTTATTTTATCATTTTAGTAAACTTAGATCAAAAATTTGAAAGCATACATATTTTTTAGATGTCACTAAAAAGTTTATAATGTCGCAAAATGAGCCTAAACATCTAGTTCATTCTTCCTATTTGTTTGTGGATATATATAAATACGTGCACACCCACGTGGTTTAATTTTTTTTGGAAATGAAGATCAGAACATTTTAAGAACCTTTTATTTCACTTGCAGGAGAAATATTTTTTTTAAAAAAATGTGTATAAAATAAATTACTTATAAAGGAAAATATTCATTTTATTTGTCTGATAACAGACAATCATATAGTCAGTTATTCGAAGAGTTATGTGATATACAAGTAGCAAAATGTCATGATGTACTCAATTAAATGAGAATCATTAAATGAACCTCCATCTAATGGGTCAGTCATTCTTATCACTACACTAACAAGGCATTTGTCTCATAAATTACAGTAAATAACATTGTTAGTTTTGCACAATACATAAATAGTAATTAATGACTTTT
Source organism: Epiperipatus broadwayi (assembly GCA_028023455.1). Classification (NCBI taxonomy): domain Eukaryota; kingdom Metazoa; phylum Onychophora; class Udeonychophora; order Euonychophora; family Peripatidae; genus Epiperipatus; species Epiperipatus broadwayi. The sequence continues at coordinate 1,783,668 of JAQFVV010000225.1, forward strand.
AGGAATTTAAATATATGACTTTGGTCATTTAATAATTGACATCAGTCTATCATTTTGCTATTTAATCAAACAACTGATGATGTGATAAATAATCATTATGATTAAATTTGTAAAATGATAATAAAAGATTATGAAAGACCACAGAAATGCATTTAAAAGTTTTATAAATAAACTACTGTACTTACAAATTCCCGTGCATTAATACAATAAAAGAATGCAATGCAATATATAGCCATTCCCACAGCTTCTAAATTTATGTATTATATAAATTAAATAATAATAACTGAGTTATCAATAGCAATAGCACAAGAAGTATACCTTTTTATGATCAATTAGACTATTGAATGCAATCAAGTTTTGGGATTTTAGGATTTTCGTCAAGGTTTGTGATGATGCTATTTTAGTTGGATTTATATATTGGACTATTTCCAACAGCTAATATTAAGTATTGAATATCTTTAGAAAATTGTATTTTATTTCAATTTTTCAATTATTCTCCTCTCTTCTGCAGGTGTTGCTGGCCTGACCAATGGCAATACTAGTATGGGAATAAAAACTGGACCCTTATAGTTTCTTGAATATTGAATTTTAAGATAATGCTCTAACCAACTAAGCCATCCTGCCAAAGGCAACAGTCAGTAGAAATTTCATATATTTATCTATGAGGTTCCTCCTGATTTCTCCACTTTTTCCTAAGAGCAAACTTAATAGTGCTTTCCAGACATTATGTATAGTCACACTAGGTTGACTTCCAGGATTATTTACCATGGTCATGTAAGCAGTTTCTTTGAATCTTTTTTTTTTTTTTGGTACATATATGGTCTTCTATTTTAGACACACCTGCTTTCTCCTTTCTAATCATCAGTTTGTGCTCTTGCAATCACTTTCCAATGGGTAGTTTATTTGACAATGTAATTAGAATTATTAAATTAAGTATATATATATATATATATATATATATATATATATATTCTAACCTGGTCTTGTGCATCCTCACTTCAGAATAGTATATGATATAAAATAAAACGGGTTCTAGCTCAGTTAATAAGTAATAAATAAAATATTCAGCATTAAAATTAAAATGTTTCACTAGCTCAAATTTAAAATACGAATAAGGTTCAGTTTATAAAAATAAATTAAATAAATATTTAATATTTTCATGAGACTTGAAGTGAAAATACAGATGACAAGATAGATTACATTGAGCCAATATCCCACAGGATATTACCTCAATGGCATAAGAACACTATCCCCCCTTATTACTATTTCAAATAACAAACTCATACTATTCTTACGACTTTAATAACTTCTACTCACTAAGATTAAGTTAATAATTACATCTTAATCTTCTATTCGTAATAATCTAGCTCAAATAAAATAATCTCAGGTTCATAAAGTTTATTCTAAGTTAATTTAAAAATACGGTAGTAAAATATGAGAAGGGATTTTATGTCACAATCTACTACACTGAAACTAATAATAATAAATAATAATAATAATATTCTTCATTGTTTAACTACTACTGGATATCTTTTCTTTTCGTTGTATTTTTATTACCATAATAAAATAATTTTATACAATCTTTTATCTTCATGTAATAATATAATTAATACGTGGTAGCATATGATAATCTGACAAACAAAAGTATGTGTGGCAACTGATAGCATATAATTCAGTATACTATTGTGATAACTGATTTATGACCAATAAAACAATGTAAAATTATAATTATTTAATTAAAAGAATACTAATAAATATTTAAATTCTTAAATAATTCTCTATCTTTTGTGCAAAATTATATATTTGTTTCAATTGTTATGAATATATCATGATTTCATGCAGTGAAGTGGAGAAATAAACAATCCAGACACAAAAATTTTGAAAACAAATTTTAACAAAGTTTATTAACAACAACAAATAAAATAAACAATTTATGTACATTATTTACAATGGATATCCTTATTTTATTCTTACATTTTTATCTACTAGGTTATAAAAAAAAATAATTTATATTTTAGTTATATCTTTATTTAGACTTAAGACAAAATAAAATGTTACCATTTGGTTTCTCGGTATGGTTAACTTATTGCAAATATATTTACTTATTTTATTAGCAAAATATTTCATCCTTAATATTATTAAAACTAGCTTATTTTTAAAACATTCATAGGGAAACATTCTACAGAAAAACAAAATTAACTTTATAATGAGTATGGATTTCTCAAAATATAAAAAAAATTTCATCTTGCAAAGTCAAAGATGTTACATAAAATATTCATCCAAAATTCAGTACTAGATTTTAGTGTTTTATCACACAATGTTTACTAATCATAATATATTCTTATTTAGCCTTACTTTAGTATGATATAAGTGTAATAATCAATATATTCCTGTTATTCAATAAACAAAAAATATACTATGCATATTCCCTACATTTATTATATATTATTGTATTTTAAAAATATGCAATACTTATTTTTCTCTTAAAAAATAATAATAAAACATTTAAAAATAATTAACATTTCAAAGAAAACATCTTGTTTAGATACTCTATTCCAAAATTTATATTTCATTTCCAAAATAAATTCAAAAATATATTCTATGATTCCTTCCTTTCCTTAGGATACTTTGGACCTTCAATTTTAAGTTATAACATTCTATTCCTTCTAAGCAAATAAACCAATCTTATACAAAATGATAGCATAACCTAAGCTATAAATTATTTACCATTTCTTTTCAAAATATCTTACTAAACGATGCAGTTACATGAAATAAAGATAGCGAAATAGATGCATAGGATTTAAGGAAGAAAGCTAGAGTATCACTCATAATATATCTCAAAAACATGGCACAGTGCATTACAAGAAAGAGGTATGACCTTTACCTGTCTAATAACCTATAATACATGAATGATGTTAAAGCTATTTCTTCAGCTTTATTAGAACATCAAATATTTAAAGAAATATAAAACACTGTCCAAATAAAATGTGTACCAGTCATAGGGCTTTGTTAACTATGCTGATATCCACATAAAGACTAAATATTATTTCTATTCCTTATCATATCCTATTTCTTAAAAAATATCATCTTGGTTTCCTGTTCACTAAGTACTTCCAAGCCAATATCTCAACATTATTTCTCCAGATTTTCCACATCTTACATCGATAAATAACTATCTGCATTTACAAAACAATAAATAAATTCACTGATAATTTTAAAACAATCTAGCTGTTCCATAAGAAAAGTCTGTCCACTTCATCATTCTGTATGCTTAATCATATATAATCTAATGAGACAATATTTGAATATCCTAACATGAAAATTTTAAAAGAATCACATAATTATTTGTTATTATGTTAGATTATATCATTAATATAAAAAAATCGTCGTATGCATATTTTCAAATCAATCCTATCTCATAATGTTTTTTTAAAATGTTGTATGAAATGCGTTACATATAATTAAAAAAACTTTTACACTTCATTCTTACGATCCATAGATGATCTAAAGAAAACAAAAATATACATTATAAATTATTAATAGTTATTACTATTACCAAAATAACCTTTATCTGGTCATCATATTCAGTAGGCTTCTTCATCCACTAGATACCGATCATTGCAAACATAAAGAAATATACATTCATACACTTTATTTTAAAATGTTCTTATAAAAAAATATTAAATTATGATAATATAAAATTTTAATATTAATAAATTAATGTTTTCCTAATCTTATAAAAAAAAAAATTAGATTTAAACTAGGTTAATAAAAATTTAAAACTATAATTATGTATTTCTTCCACCAATTTTTTTACTTGACAACAGTTCATGATAAGTCCCCAAAAAAATGTTTATTACTTTCTCTAGAGTTTTAAAATGTTCTCCTCTAAGCACATTAAAGTTTAAAAATAAAATAAATATTAATCCATTTAGTAAAATTTATAGAAAATAATCTTTGGTTTTAGTATTTAGGACAACAATTATTAAATCATAATATTAATTAATCCTGTGAAGCTTCTTAATATTCTCTGCCAATATTCTCTGTGGCGTATCCGATGCATCACTCCATCTAGCTTAACTTTAAAAATATTTGGTAAACTTTTTTTTACAATACTTCCATGGATCCATTTTTTATTCAACTATGTGTTCACTTTTTTTTATATATAAATTTCCTTCTTAATACATTTAAACTTTCATTTGATATTTTTTATATATCACTTTTTTAAAAAACTTCAAGTACTTTTAAACAAATGTTTTCTAAATACATTTTAAACAATTCTAAGACTGGAGGTTTTAATATTAAAAATGCTTCAGTAACATATTCTCCTGGGTTCTTTCTTTAACTCTTGAAAATATTTTTTTTAAAATGTTACCTTCATAAAGGATATAACATTTTACTCCTTTTGATATAATATTTTATAAAATGATTCATAAGATATAATTGTCTTATTACTATTTTAAAAAATAAATTTTGGATAAACTTATCTAAATAATAATGCGTCTCCAATTTTTCCTTTTTAAATGGAAAATAACTTTCCACTGTATCAGTATAATGTCCGGGTTTTTATGCACTAGAATAGTTCTCCGGTGAAGCACTAATAAAGCTGTATCAAAATATTCCAAAAACATTTTTATATTATTAGAATTTATATCCATTTCATTCCACAGTATATCCATCTTTTCATTGTGAAGTTTAGGTCAAATTTCAGATAAAATAATCCTGGTAAGTACTTTTAAAAACTAGCAAATCATTTTCACGAAGTTCCCAAATATATTATTTTTTTAAACTCTCTTTTGCAAAATACTTTTAAAAATATCAATTAGTTTTTTGCAAATAAAACTATAAGAAAGTATTAAAAATTGACTGAAATAAAAATTTTAAAAATATGATCTCTTTGATAGCTGCTAATATACCTTTCTCTGGTTTCAATACATTATTAAATCTCCCTTGATACCCCCTGTGCAATTCATATTTATAGTCTGTAAGAATACCTCATTTGATTGGTTGATTCTTACTTTTAGCTTGAGAACAAATTTATATATTTTCAATTTTTTTACAGAATTGAATCTTTAAAATAAAAATTTATGACGTAATAAAATTTAAAAATATTATTTAAAATACCACTTTTAAATCAATTATTATTTTATCAAAATTATTTAAACATTTAAAATAACTTTTAAAATAATTTTAATAACCTATTCCATTCTTAATATTCCATTTATCTAGTTTTATTTAAACAAAATATTTAATTTTTATTATATCTGTATTCGTCTTTATTACATTACTTAAAACATTACATATGATAGTTAACTTAATATTTATTATTATTTGCTTTTATGATAGGCAATAATTCCATCCAATTCTATAATATAACTTTTAAAACATTTCAAACTTCAAACGAGTGTGTGTGTGTGAAAGTATATAATATACAAATCATATGATTAATATAAAATTTAGACAGACAATTTTCAATCTATTTCTCTGCCTAGATTAATAAAATTGCTACACTTATTGTATTACATAATATAATTATAAAATTTGGAAGAACAATTTTAGAAAATATAGAATTAGATATAACCTTCACCATCACAAAACTAATTTTTAAAATATACGATATTAATTTTGATTATTAAACATAGTTTATAAATTTAAATACTGTATAACATTTATTTATCTATACGTTTAAGACTATTAAAATTGAGTTTATTAAACATACTTTTAAATACTTGTAGCTGAGTTATTTATTATGGCCAGCTTTTACAACCATATGCAACAATATTTTAAGCTTTACTTAACTACTTTTAAATGATTTGCTACAATTTTATATACCACGTATTTTCTCTAGCTTCAAACTGTACTTTATAATATAATTGACAAACCATATAGATCAAAAGAACATATTCTAAAATTTAAAATTTTTAGTAATTGACTGAGATGGACTATTACTGACCTATAGAAAAGGGCACAATATATATATATAGTGTACCCAAGACATGTGAAAACAAAAAACAAATATATCAAAGTTGATTAATTACAAATAAAAATCATTTCTAAATAATACCTAATTTCACGAAAATTGTTCCTGGCAAGCTATTTAGAAATTATAATATATTTACAGATGCATTTTTTCCCCCAAGAGTTTTATTATTATTATTATTAATTTTTATTTTATTGATCAGAATCAAGCATTTCTAATTTGAATAATTATATATAATATTCATTTGCAGTTTCTGGCATTCTATTTGTAATACAGATGTAGTTACGTGTTTTCAATATATATATCGAATAAAATCATGCATTTCTAATTTGATAAATAAATATCATTGTATTGCCATATGGGAAATGGAGATAAGACTGATTAAATACCATAGTCACCTGGTGATGTCCCTATTTCTGACTAAAATATTGTAAATTTATGAGATAGTTGATTTGTTTTGTGCAATGACATAGATACCTATCTATTATCTATTTACTCATTTTCATACTTGGGTATAGTTTGATTAATAAATTTCATTAATAAATATTATTATTGATACTAACAGTAATGGTAATATGTGTGTCCAAGCAAAAAGAAAATGGCTGGGATTCTCACCAAGCTGCCTAAAGTGACATCTCTAAATCCAATGCTATATTGTGTAATAACATACTTTAGCTATTAGCCATCAAAATTGCAGGATATCAGCATATATTGTATATATAAAGGATAATAAACATAAATTTTAAAAATTCTTTAAAATATTGGATTGGATAATTTTTAATATTGTTTAAAGTAACTTATAAAGCACTTAATAAAATATTGTAAATTTATAATGCAAAGTGCTATTATTTTAAAGTAATTTATTGTATTGGATATTTAATATTGATTAAAGTAATTTATAAACACTGTCGAAAAGGCAGCTTTTTATTTTAATTATTGTAATTCAGCATTTTATTTAATATAAATAATGTGCAGCTACCACTCACATTTATTTTTATTGCTTGATAAAAAATCAAGTCATATGACCTAATTTTAATAAAGCTCCTATTTACAAATGTTATATATAGAGTAAGTTAAAAAACAAACTCTTATGAAGCTTCAAAAATACCCTCAACCTCAGACCGCGGTTTCTGCCTCTAGCGTCATCAGTGAGGTGCTAGGGAATAAAAATACTAGAACTAGTCCAGCATTTTATCAATGCCTAACTATTGAGAAGAAAATCTGAAACTTTCAGACATTTAAATGTCCAAAAATCCAGCTATCTAACTCAAATAGCCGTATGTGACTGAACTAAGTTCTAGTATTTTTATTCCCTAGCACCTCACTGATGACGCTAGAGGCAGAAACCGCGGTCTGAGGTTGAGGGTATTTTTGAAGCTTCATAAGAGTTTGTTTTTTAACTTACTCTATATATAACATTTGTAAATAGGAGCTTTATTAAAATTAGGTCATATGACTTGATTTTTTATCAATTTAATTTTAGTTTTTTGCTATTAATGCTTTGGCGATTTTATATTGCTAGAGCTATTAATATATGGTGTATCTGAACTTAGTTCAGTCACATACGGCTATTTGAGTTAGGTAGCTGGATTTTTGGACATTTAAATGTCTGAAAGTTTCAGATTTTCTTCTCAATAGTTAGGCATTGATAAAATGCTGGACTAGTTCTAGTATTTTTATTCCCTAGCACCTCACTGATGACGCTAGAGGCAGAAACCGCGGTCTGAGGTTGAGGGTATTTTTGAAGCTTCTTAAGAGTTTGTTTTTTAACTTACTCTATATATAACATTTTTATTGCTTAAATTGAGTCTATCTTTTTACTAACATATATTCAGTAGTATTTTAGTTAATACTAAATTCTATCTTTATTTTGAAAAAAATATATAAATTGGAAACTAATTTTTTTCCCCTTTAAAATCTGGTAAATTACATTTCCTTTTTAATAGATATGTATATGCATTTGTAAATTACCAAAATTTTTAAAACATTTAAATATCATAAAACAAAAAATATATTTGGACCAATGGGAAAGTGATTTCATTTCAATATTGTCATGTACTGATGGAGTACTGGAAATTATTTAATGATGCAGCATTTAATAACATTTGTATTTAATGTCATACATATTTGTTTGTGAATTACTTTATTACATATAGATAGATCATGTAATATTTATTACAAACTTTTAAAAAAAATCAAGAAAAAATTTATTTACTTTATTAATAAAAATCAATCTATATGAACAATAAAAATAATTGGATTGATTAAGTTTCACACTCTCTGCCTTAGGTATTGTAGACAATTTCCTATATATGCAAAATGATTTCATTTTCCTATTACAATATTATCATGTACTAAGGGGGATGTGTGTATTATTTACTGTAGCAGGATTTAAAAACCATCGTGCTTAATGTTATATATAAATGTATTACATTTTAAAATTTAATTCTAAATAAATAAATACAATGATTACTAATAAATTCATGAAAAAATACCCCATATAAATGTGTATTCCTGAAGGTTTGTGATGTTGGTGTTTTAATTATATGTTGGACTATTTCCATCATCTAACTTGTGTGCTATTACTAACAGTTGAATGTATTTGGAATATTTAAATAAAGTTAAATGTTTCTAAAGATATTCAATACTTACATCAGATGATGGAAATAGTCCAAACAATAAATATAATATTATATATGTTTGTGCGCATATTAATCGAAAAAAATTTTTAATAAAATAAAAATTGACAAGAGTTAACAAGCATTTAGTTGAGCCAACTTAAAAATTACTCAAGTTTTTTTAAAAAAAAAACACCAACAAAATTAAATAGAATATTTTTAAAAAAAATTAACAAATGGTATGTTATTAAAATAAGTTAACATAAATATTATCAATAAAAGATAAAATATGCTAATTCATTAACAGTTAAATTACAATCTTTTGCATCCAGTATGTTTTTTAATATACTTATTATTCTTATACTCAGTATGTTTGTTATAAATAGATTAAAACGTTCCATGCTATTCTCTGCAAGTTAATTTAAAAATGATCAGAAACATATTTTCTGATACTGTAATTTAAAAGAGAGTATAGTAGTTTCTGTTAGAAATATAAATAAGTCTTCTTTTCTGTTCTTGATAAGTAAAATTATGATAAAATATATGCATAGACATGGAATATATATTATGGAAAGTTGAGTTCCAATAACTGGCACATTACCTCATCAGTACGAATAGCTAATAGAAAATTTGATATATTAAAGTAGTCAATAATGGACATTCTACTCTTCATTGCTGTGATATATTTAATCCCATGACATTATGTTAAAATTATCTGTGGCTGAACACATAAATCACCAAAATCTATTTCTCACAATTCTTAATTGCACTGATCTCACCATTTTTTTATATTGACAAAAAGAATGTAGCACAAAATCTGATTTGAGAGCAGATAACTATGGTTCACATTAAAAGAATGTGTGATAATTATTTACAAGATTGTAGAAATATTTTTAAAATACAAATATCTGGAAGCTGTAAAAGTTATATTAGAAACGAATAACCCAAAGTTAGTTAACTTTTATATAACATGTATATATCTTAGTTAAATAATGATCTAATAGAGAATGCCTAAACGATCTCATTCATATTATTATAACATATAGCTTTTGTAATATATTAATTATATAATTAGTTATATTATACATTTACACTTACATCCACATGAACATGCCAGTAAATATTTTAAATGATAATATTAAGATTTCTGATCAAAGAACACTGTTTATGCAGCATACTATAAAAAAACATTCCCGATAGTGACTCATAAAGGGAGCAGAAAAAGAGAAGTCATTCCTCACCTATTTTACAAATTTCTGGATGGTATTTAAGAAATTTTAAATTCTTATTTTACTTTTTAGGAAAAAATGGTTAGCTACTAACATATTACATGTGTATGTGTATATAAATGTATTAAAATTATCCCAAAGTCAAAATTAAACAAGACTAGCCAAGGAAAATATACACAACCATTAGTTTCCCTGCCAAAGCAGACTTCTCAAATGCAAAAGACTAAAAACATATAAACAAATATATAATAACTATTACCCACAATTCCCAATTACATCCCCACACTCTTAATATTAAAAAATCTCTTAAACAAGTTAATTGCTTCAGAATTATAAATTTTTAATAATAAAGATTATTTAATTATTTTTATTTCATTTCTTTCAAAGAATAGAACTTTAACCTTGTCAAAACTAAGTGAATATATAAAACAGAACTAAGGTATTTTTTTCTAACACTACTTTTATATATTTTTATTCTGTCATTTAAACTCAAATTATTCTGACCTATACATAACTTCTTTTCAACAACAAGGGATAATGTACACTACTTCAAAAATCTCCCTTTGCGTTATTTAATAAGTTATTCAAAGTAATATCCCTTTTTCAAGAAATGTTCTTGTTTCCAAATAAAAAATTCTATAAAAAAGACAATTTAAACGGCAAAGAAATAAAATCACAATTTTCTTTATCGTTCACATTATTATAACTATTAAGAGCACTGTAATTACTATTAAAAAATACCTTTAACAAATTTATTAGAGAAGCCAACACTCAAATAATCAGGAAACAAAACAATCTTATTAGAACTGTTTAATCTCTTATTTCAATAGCAATAATTTATTAAAGCACCTACTTTATGGATGACAGCTATCAGATTTAATTATAGATCATAAATCCTTACTTTTAATATAGTTACTACATATCAAACAATTATTCTTTATAATTCTTACCACCAATAAATCTAAAAATGTTAATTTAACAAAATCTAACACCCCCACCCCCCTTTATGGAAGGATCAAAATAAGTAAATTTATTTAACTAACAACTTTTTCAATTTATCATTTTCAACTACAAACAAACAATCATCAAGATATTATAAATTAGGAATCCAAAAAGATGAAGTTCTTGTTTTTTTTCTTTTAACTGATCCAAATTAAAAATTTCACCACAAACCGATATCACATCTTGATCCCTGTTTCATTAAGTTATCTATAAACAGGTCCAAAAATTATGATCATAAAAAGTGAAAACAGTATCGGAGAAAGTACAAAGTATTGTTGGAACACCAATGTTCATTTTAAAGTTATAGTTTCCACCTGTAATAATATTCAATCATCTAGAAGCCATATACTATTTATTATACATTTTAATGGACAACCAACTAATTTCAAACAATGCCATAAATATGTTTGATTACCTGAGTCAAATGCCTTGACAAAATTAATAAAAGCAATATATAAATCACTGTTTATTCCTGACACCCATCTTACATTTGGATGGCAATAAAAACTATGTCTATAATGCTTCTATATTCTCTAAAACCATGCCAAATCTATGGTAACCATTCATTTGGGCCTGGAAGCAATATATTCAATAAAATCATTGAAATAACTTTTGCTGTAGATAGTAATAATGGCATTCGGTAATAAGTATAGCAAGATTGACTATTCTCATTATTTTTAAAAACTGGAATAATAAAAACATCCTTAAAATCAAATGCCACACTTTCATGAGTCCATATATTCTTTAAAAAACTCCAATATTTTTTGAAGTTAATATATCACCACTATATTTTAAACTTTTCCATTTATTTCATCAGAACTTGTACTCTTTCCATTTTAAACATTACAAAAAGCTGTTTTAACTTCACTATAGATAACTAGATAAAATGAATATATCATTAACAGTCTTCATTTCAATCATTTTTAATCAGAAAATTATAATCAAAGTACTCATTCCACCTGTTCAAAATGTTGTTGTCATTATATGAGGGTTGCCATTGTTAAATTTAATAGGACTGTGATATAATTTCTCAGGTTCATATATGGCTTTCAGTGCATTGAAAACAAATCCAGAGTAACTATAATCAGCAAATATCTATATCTCCTTTATTTTAATCTGCCAATCATTTTAAAGTCTTCTGATCAGTTATTGAATTCTGCTTTTTATTCTCTATATTTATTATGAAACTACAAATTTATTATTATTCTAAGCAGAAAGTGCTACATATATTCTTTTAATAAAATCATTAATAATACAATTATTGTCGGAAATCCAATCAGGTTCTCCGTTTTAATAAACCCAAGAATATATTTTGTTATATCACAATACCCTCCTTAAGATAATGTCATGCCTCAGTAAGATGACAATATTTCAAATCCAAATTAACAATTTTAGTGCTTAATATTTGTTGAAATTTAGTAGATATAATAATAACTAAACAACTTTTTGTGAATATGATTGGAATAAGAAATTTTTAAAATAACTATTATTTTGGTCTTGAAGCATATTAATCCACTATCTGTCCAATATGAACTTTGCTTGTATTCTAACTCCTAACTATAAAGTATTTTGTTAATCTATCTGTCCAATATGAACTTTGCTTGAATTCTAACTCCTAACAATGAAGTATTTTGTTAAAGGTCACTGTTTTGTGCATGGATACATTCATATTCCACCATAGTGATTTTTTCAGACTACACAAAGTATTTGTGATAGCCAATTCATTGAATGTTAAAAAATTCAGCAATAACAGACATTTAAATTTAGAACATCAATGATATTATTTCCAATGATTTTTGGCCAAATCTATTATTTGTATCAATATGTACATTAAATTTTCAAATAAGAAAAAAATAAGTCTTTTAATATATTGCTGCAATTAGGTTATCCAGCAATAAGTAAAACTTATCTTCTTCTAAATTCTTGGAATCTAATGATGGAGCATATGCATTAATAAAAAATAAGTACTGGTTCCATTGTGCAAGCCAAAGTTTGACATCATTATCCCTTCTTTGATACAATGATGAATTCCAAGAGTAGAGGATATTAAAAATCTACACTAAATCCAATATCTATTGATTGATCTGCCTTTCCACTCGAAAATGAGTTTCAATAACAGCAGCTATATTAATCCTAAATCTTGACACCTCACAATGGTCTTGAATAATGTGTCAAAAAAAGTTTGCACATTTCATGTACCTTTATTTATCAAAGAAAGATTTGTAATACTTATTTTTAATGCTATCACTGCCTCCTGCTTTATCATTACTACTGATAATATTACTTATTTCTATCACTTTAATAAAAAATCTATCAGACATGACAATCTAACCAGACTGAAATAGGCCATTTTTAGTTCACATTTTCTAGGACCCTTCCACTTTTACAGTAGGCAGAGGGATTCCTAAATAGCACTGGCCAAACATACAATCTATGATAGCTAAAACTGCTGTCACAAATTCAGTTTCACAACTGACTCATTAGTGTTTGTACTACATTGTGGAAAGATTACAGCTAATCTCAAGGAGTTAGCTAAAATAAAAAAGACAATTGGAACTGAATTGTTCTACATGTAATTAATGCATGGAAATATGGTTGCACAAACATATATTCCATTGTCACAGTCAGTACAGAGACATTATGAATGGTAAGAAAGACTCATGGTGACTGGATTCTACACTAACTTCAATGACTTTAAAAAAAAGCACTTTGAAATGAAAATAATATGTAGCATTTGATGATCAGCATCCTATTACTATGAGGCAATCTTGGTTGGACAATGTGTATTTGTTTTTCATATTTAACCCTCATATCTGAAAATCATACCTGTATCGATACCTTTTAGCCTGAACACTGCACCAAACAAAAAAAATAATTAAAACTACATCTGTTTAAAAGTATAACGTTTTAGGATGGGGGTGGATGGGTAGAAATATAGATTTAAAAATAAAATTCATTTGTACGATTATCTTATATTACCTGTAGTAGCTCCCCCCCCCATATCTTAGCCTCCCCTTCTCTGATCCCACATACTTTGTTTTCAACACTCATTCTATTACCATTGTTAATTTTAGCAGTTGAACGTTTTTTTTTTTTTGTCATTTTTCATTCACTGAAAATAGAAGAGAGATCCCTCTTTTATTTTTTTAAAAGTAAAATTGATGGAATTGCTGTCTCAACTTTTTTTTACTATTTTATTTTATAAATTTTTTATTACACCATTACTATACTTCTTTATAGATCATCATTTTTTAAAATTCTCTAAGATCTTTTGAAAGATATTCAAGTCAAAATAAATAAAACAAATATTACCTTTTTATACAACTTCAGTATATGAATGTAAATATATATCTACGGAAACATTTTTACAATCAATCATTAAAAAAAAACACACACACATTATTATTTTCATTTCTCTCTCTATATATATAAACACGTGTGTATATGTGTAAGTAATATTTTTCTTTTTTATGTATTATCTTTTACTTATAGTTTTAAATCTTTAATAACAAAACATTATTAATAAAAATATTCTGTTTAACATGAATTTATACATAATGGTGACATGATAATTTATTAAAAATATTCTGTTTAACATAAATTTTTATATAATAGTGACTTGACAATTTATTAACACAGTATTCTAGCGCCGGAAGTAGCAGAGCTGGTCGCGATCCGTAGTGCATTTCACACTTACAGTGTTCCAAACCCATGCATAGCATTTGAGATCATAAGTGATATAAATAATTATTAAATTTAATCAGTGAATTGGGTGGAAACATTTTAGATCTTAATTTTAAAAATATAAGATTGTTGTAAACCTAAAAAAAAAAAAAAAACTATGAAAAAATTAAATACTTATATCATTTATTTAAACTGAAATTAAAATATGGTTAACTAATTCTCTAAAAAGTCGTTACTGCAAAAGAAAAAAATGGAGATGTGTATGGGTGTGACAACTTTATCAATGCCACAACCGTTGCTCAATTCCATCAAACAAATTTTACACATATATATATATTCTGCAATAGATGATGCTGTATTTCAGAAATTTTTATATTGCAAATATCTTACAACATTATGAAATTACCACATTATCAAAGCAAAAATAAATTTAATATAATTTTCTATACTAAGCTTTATAAAATGAAATTATAGTTGTTAAATTATCAAATAAGTTTGCAAAATCAACTATTATTTTGAAATTTAAAAAAGCGTATTTAACAGCATTGCTTCATTTAAACTTAAAACTACTAATTGATGGCCTTCATATTAATGTGTGATATTTTTAAAAATTGTGATGGAAGTATTAACTAACTATTGTTTATCAACTTTCCTTATGTTATCCTTGACCTCCAAATTAAAAGACTATTTAAAACTACTAAAAGAGAACAATGTTTGCTCTATTTAATATTATTATTAATTGTTCTACACTTTTTATGACAGATAATATTTATTAAACATTATCTACCTATTTATTATTAACTTTTTAAGAAAATTAAAGGAGGATGAAAATTTCTATAGTTGCAAGGATTTTTCCATAAAAAAGGATGACTATGATATTGAATATCAAAAAGTAAAATATATGAATTATTTTATTTAGTATAGGGATTTTTTTTTTTTAGGCAGCTTAAATATTAACAAATATATGGTTTTATTAAGTTTTTCAATTTTGACATAGTATCTATACATTTAACAGTCATTAACTATGTGTTTTATGATTTGTGTTTGTTCATAACTATAAGTTGAAAGTATTCAATTCTACTTCTAAAGAGATAAATACAATGCTCAGTACTAGTCTTGAATATGCTGATGATATTGCAGTAATGTCTAGAAAGATTAAAGCCAACTAATTTTACTGTTGGAGCTATAAAAAAAAACTTTATTTGGAATTTCACAATAAGTATACTTTTTACACCATAAATTACCAATTGCTTAAAGAGATTCTTCCTTTTGAGCATTTAGAAAATTGATTTTGATTTGAGTTTTAGTTGATGAAATTATATCATGATGAGTGATAAGTCTTATATCTAATCAAAATTACCACAACTTCACAACACAACTAGACTAGCCAAGAAAATAAATTCTAAAATGCTACCAATGGTTTCACTACAAGCAGACTTCTCAAATGTAAAGAACTACAAAATAATAATATAATTGAACTCAACATTACCCACAATTCCACTTACCTCCCATACACCCTTAATATTAAAAAAAAAACTTTTAAGTAAGTTAATTGTTTCAAAATCATACATTTTTAATAATAAAGATTCTTTAATTCTTCTTTTTATTTCATTTCTCTCGAAGAAGATAACCTTAACTTCAAAATTAATTATGTGACCTGTATCTTTTTCATGGATATATAACACAGAACTAAGGTATATATTTCTAATCCCACTTTTATTTACCCTTATTCTTTCATTTAAGCTTAAAACAGAAAAATTATATAAAAAAATATTTTGTGCCACTTCTGTTTGTGGCCCTGAAATAGATAAAGTTGTAAGTAAAATAAGAGAAAATTTTTGATTAAAATGCAAAAGGTCTTAAACCTATGATTAAATAATATGAATTGTAAGAATATTCCAATTAACAGTCTTGTATATTAGGATATTGTCTTATTTTAAAGAATATTTATAAAAATGCAACAGCAACAATTAGATTACATAATGATAGTAAGAAAATCAACATTGAAAAGGGTGTAAGACAGGATGACTCCATATCTCCAAAACTTTTTACAGCAGTGCTGCAAGAAGTATTTTGTGGATTAAAATGGGAAGCTAAATGAGTGAAAGTAAATGGAGATTATTTAAGTCATTTAGATTTTGCAGATGATGTAGTTGTTTTTGCAAATAATGCTTTAGAGCTACAGGAAATGTTGAAGGAGTTATCAGATGAAAGTAGGAAAATAGGACTAAAGATAAATGTTAAAAAGACTAAAGTAATGTTTAATAGATTTTCTCAAAATATGAAAATAAAGATTGATTATGATGAGTTAGAAGAAGTTAACAGTTACATATACCTTGGTCAGATTATTAACAGATGGAAATATAATGGATGAAATTAATCATAGAATTAAACTTGGTTGGAGTGCTTTTGGTAGAAATAACTTGATACTAAAAGGAAATATGCCTATGTGTTTGAAAAGGAAGGTTTTTAATAAATGCCTTTTGCCAGTTCTTACTTATGGATCTGAGACTTGGACACTTAATAGAAGAGCAATACAGAGACTTCAGACCACTCAAAGAAGTATGGAGAGATGCATGATGGGAGTAACAACAAGGGATCGAAAATGGAATGTATGGGTAAAAGAACAAACAGGTGATACTGACCTCATTGAAAAAAATTAAAAGACTGAAGTGGAGTTGGGCTGGACATATTGTTAGAAGAGATGATAATAGATGGACAATTGAAATTTTAAACTGGATTCCAAGAGATTGTAAAAGACCCAGAAAGAGACCACATGTGAGATGGATGTGGAGAAGAGAAACTAAAGATAGAAAAAGATGGATTGAACTTGGAGACACCTTCATCCTGTAGTGGATTGATAATGATTGATGATCATGATTGTAATAGAAAGCCTTAAATATCTATAAAGAATTTAGCTAAGAATCTGGATCACACAATTTCAAGTTATTCATTGCAAATAAATAATGGCTGCATAGATTTCAAAATCATTACAGTCTTAAAAATATTAAAATAACTGGTGAAACTGTATGTGCAGATAATGAAACTGCTATTACATTTTTATTAGAATTTAAAAAAATTATTGAAAAAAAAAATGTAGAGACAAATATTTCATTGAGATGAAACAGAACACACACAGTATTGCAAAATATATATGTAAATGTGCTCTCTCAATTTATTAATAACATTACTAATTTTTTAAAATTTTCTTTATATTATAATCTTAATTTATATATGCATATTGTGCACATAAAACAACTAACACACACACATATATATATATATGTGGGGGTGTGTTGAAAAGTACTTGTACTATATACTTACAGTACAATAAATACATAAAAGGCTTTAACCTTAAAACTATGCACCTTTCGAGTACTTAATTTTACCATGAGAGCAACCTCTACAAATATTAACACAAGATTATGATTTGAAAACAAAACATTTGTGTTAAGATTATGATTTGAAAACAAAACATGAATTATTATACACTTTATGATAATTATAAGTAAAGGAGCTTGGAAAAAATATAGCATAATTCATGATACTATGATTGGAAAAATGTAATAGAATATTTTGGTGTTTATGAAAAGTGAAAAAAAAAAGGTATTAAAAAATTAGATCTATTAATCTTCTATTAGTTCCAAATAGTATCATTATAAATTATCTACAGAGATCATTAGGCTAAAATTAACTTTAAAAACTGCATTTAAAAGTAGTTATAACATGTTGAGGAATTATGGACAAGACTAATGATTGTGAATTGACATTTTGCATTGGATTTCTAGTTTATGAAAAGGCATTTGATTTTAAAATGATTTATGTGGTTATTAAAACATTGAAATATCAACATATGTCAAATCCAGAAAAATATTTATCAAAATACAAAAATTATTATTATTTGGAAAACATTCAGATAATATTCAAGATTTCTCTTTCAAGAAAATGGCAAAACATTGTCAAAGTAAGCCCACAGATTTATGGCAAAGCTATCACCACACTTTATATTAAAATCTGCCTAAGACAAATTGTTAAATCAATAAATCAGTTTTAAATTAATAAGTCTTAGAGCTTTAAAACTATCTGATGGTTCTGATTCAATGTTTTATGTTTTTCTCATAAGCATATTTTTTTTAAAATTTTATTAATTTAAAATAAGTATTCATTCTAATCAATAAAGAATGGAAAGATAATTCTGGAAACAAAGATGATTATGAAGATGTATTGGTCGTGGTTCATACTGATACATATTTAATAATCTAAGGATTGAGATATTTCTTTATAGTTGTTTCATTTCAAAGTAAAAATAGATTTATCACTATGTAAATTTTTATAACATCTGATAAATACAATCTCCAAAGAATTATAAGACTACATATAATAAAATGAAGTAAAAAAGTTCATTGGAGTAATATGTAATGTAGAAGTTATGAATAGAAAAAAAAACTGGATTAAACACAAAAAGATCTTCATTCAGCAGAAATTAATAAGGATTGAAAATAATAATAAAATTAAACTAGACCTAGAATTAATAAAACTTTTTATATTAAGTTTAGAAAAAAATAATTTATAAATGCAATGTTTCCTCATGTTGATTTACTTTAAAAATGCATGTACATCAATATAAATATAGTCATTCTCATTTGTCTATCACATTCGTAAATATGATTATTCTTTATTTCACTATTTAAAAATGCAGTAGTATTTAAAAAAATTGAACAATTTATTATCCAGGAATTAATAAAGAGTTGAGCAGTAGAAGCAAAAAGCTGTGCCACAATCCATAGATCTCAAACTCCAGAATTTATGATTCTACCCTTGCAGCAATCCATACAAAGCTACAGTAATATTTAAACAAAGTAACTGGGAATGGAGATTAAGAATTGGAGCATTATCATACAGAAAAAGACAACAATATTAAGAGTTGTTAGCTGAGAGGTCATTACAGCTGCCTTTGCAAGCAAGTAGTTGGTTGCAGACGGTTAGGGGTTCGCCTCCTGGCCAATGCTATGACATATGAAAAAAAATGTGTGAGAGCAATGTTTGTAGCAATAAAATGAACCAGGCTTCCCAAAAAATAGTACATAAGTATGGAATAGACATGCAGAATAATAATGGTTGAACCAAAAGAATAATTCAATTGCCCAAATCATGTTCCATCAAAACGAGCCTCATTGCTACTCTTAAAAATCATCATACATAAATATTATCATATACATGCTTCCACTTATTTGTTAAAAATTTGTTCTTGTGATACCACTGCTTTCCTGTTATAGCATTCACATAAAAAATCAGTAGCTTTGAAACAATTGCTCAATAATAAATATTTCTGATTGTAAAACTTACAACTGTTTTGTCAACTTTGTTTTAGTAATCATTGAATGTATGATTGCAGTGGTTTAAAGAGATTTCATTCTCCCATCTTTAGTGACAGTAGTCGTCACTTTGAAATTGAGATTGTCAATCTGTAAACATTAAACAGTAAGCAATTTTTTTACACGATTACAAAACTGATCTCAACTTCTCTCAAATATTTCTAACTTCTAAGAGGTATATCTAAAAACAAACAAACAAACAAAACATTACATTAGCGTGCATATCTATTTGCACTCTCTATAATGCCAGAAACATAGTGCTTACGCGGCGGATGTTTCAGTTATTGTGCCCAAACTATGCAAATGTATATATAAAAGATTGTTTGCATTTGTACTTACGTAAATACAAACGTAAATATTAAGATGTAAAAAAATACTATTTTTATAAGGCAGTTTCTTTAAGTCAAAAGTGTTAGTTTATCAATTTTTTCCTGTTAACTCTTAATTCATTTTCTTCCTGACAAATAACAATGTAAAACAACAGAAGTGAACAAATGTTTGAAATGTTTTTTTTACTCTGCAGCTGTTCCTGACAGACCCATTCATAAGAGAATATGTAATTACCAGGAGAAGTGAAAAAAAGTGACACAGTTTTCTTAATATTTCAAAGCAACAACAATTTACACCAAAACAAAATAATAAAAAAACGCAGCTCTAGTGCAATATAAATTAACTTAAAGGATCTTTTTTTTTTTTAATGACTTATGAATAACTAAATTCAAACACTGTTATTCTCCCTAATTCCGTTTATTTTACTTCAAAAAAAAAAAAGCCACGTGGTGAAATGAGCTTCATGTATTTATATTGACTAAAAAAAAAAAGTGAGTGTAAGATTATAATTTATGATTAAACTTATACATTTTTTTTTTTTTTTCAAATTTACTTTAGGAAAAAAAAACTCGAAAATATTTGCAGAAACACGTTAATATTAAAATTTGAATTAAAAAATAAAATAGTTTTTAATAATCATTAAAAATATTTTTTCATTATTTTTACTTACACAAGCATGCATTGTAGTACTATTTGCATTATTGTTTATTTCCAAGACTCTGAGAGAGGGAGAGATTTTAGCAATGAAAGCAATAAAGCTTTAAAAAAAAAAAGATTTACTTAAAAAGAATAGATACAGTTCTTTAAATGATAATGATAATAAAAATGATCAAGTAATTAATTTAATGGAGGCAAGTTTTCCATTTAATATATATTTGTGTATATCTTTTTTTCTATCTAAATGCACAGAAATTAAAAATGTTAAATCAAGAATGGCAAACTCAATTGGATGGGGGTCATTATCCATAAAAGTGGATCTCAAATGGACCATTTTTCGATAATAATAATAAAAGGTCGCATTAAGTAGATTGGAGGAGAATTGAAAGAATGAATATAAATAATTTGCCAAAATTAATTTATTCCAAGGCATTTCAAAATATATCAATATAAATATCATAAAAATTCAAAAAATAAATAATATTTTTTATTATATATATATATTTTTTTACTAGTTGAGTAATTTTAAAGAACTTAATTGTAATTTTTTTATCTGATACTTGATAAGTTTATTAGTACACGGCTTGCAAAAATTTGGAAAGAAAAATATTGGCATCCATTATTTTTGATCTGTGAATTATTTTGTTACATCCAAATGACAAAGAACATTTCTGAATCCTTTTTTTGGAAATATTTTTATCCAAAGTGTATTATCTCAAATCAAATTTTCCACAATACTTGTATATTAGCATTATTGCACATAGACTTTTATTTTCTCAAACAGATAAGCGATCAAAGTTTCATCGGAGATTATTAATCAACATAGAAATTTTATTTTTATAAGCATTAACCAATAATCTGAACTGCAGTCAATTTTCTCTTTTGAAGTTCTAACTTTCCAATTGTATAAAATATTTTCAAAAAAGCTATATTATAGAACAACACTTCATCTTACAATAATTTATATTTGATTATCACACCCTAAAAATAATAATAATAAAAAAAACACCTTATTTCAAATAACTAATCATAAAAATTGCAAAATAAATAAATAGATTATTTACATCTTCACAGATCTTTAAAAAAAAAAAAAATCACCTTTAAAAAGATTTACCTCTAATAAAATTAAATGGCTGTTTACACAAGAAAATTGACTTGGAATCAAAACATTAAAACAAATTTTGAATTGTAGGCTGGTAACTTGGTAATAAAATAAATAAAAAAATAACTATTAAATGCAATAGATCCCAAAAGGATGCAAACGCACTAAATCCAAATTCTTCACTATTAAAGATCATAAGCAAGAAACTAGTAGTTAGAAAAAATATATGGATAGAATAGCATTAAATATAGATTTAATAAGTACTACTGATTATTCAAACTTATAATAGATGACATTACTGAGGAAAAAAAAAATTTAAATGTTAAGTACTGAAGTAGTCGATCTTAGCCCAAGATCGAGCTTCACTGTTCTAATATTTAACCCACATTTCATCCTGCTCCTGCTTTTTATCATATGTATATAAACTATATGTGTTTCTGAAAAGTGACTATAAAATTTATAAATATAAATTTTAAATAAAAATTTCTTTAATTATTTTAATATTAATGTCCCTAGATGTGACTCAGTTATATAAATATATTAACAGAGCAAATATATATAGAATTACAAGCAAATATTGTAATTAATTTTGTATTTTTTTTCTTTAATTATATGTTATTTATTTTGTAATTATTTTTCTTTATATAATTATATAAAAATTCAAGATGAAAGATGCAAGTTAACTGTCCAAGAGTAATTAAAGGGGCAGAAACATTAGTTTGTTTCATGGTCTTAAAAGAAATTTTTAAATCAAAGGTAATGAAAGTAAAATTAAAACAAGCTAATTGATTTTAAGTTAGCTATTAACATTTTTATCAAATCTATTTCCAATCTGGAAATTGATTTCAATTTATTTTTGGACAGTTATCTAGGGATTGCATCTCCAATAACAATAGAGAAATCTCCAATAACAATAGAGAAAATATTTCTGTAGATTCAGGATTCCATTTAAGTTAAGAAGTTCAATTAAAAGCACTCTTTAAATAACTTAAAACTTGGATAAATAGGGCTAAAAATCTATTGTGTTAGAGTTTGCTCAATAGTTGCTAACTAACTTCATGTCCTTTTGATTTTTGAACTGTTTTTTGAGTAGAGGGGGATAAACCACCTTTCCTTCAATCTTCAGCCTGACTCTTTGCCATGCTGCGATGTAGCTCCTCCTGATCAAGAGTGCCTGTGATGTCACAGAACTGCCGAGCCCAAAAAACATGCTTTTAGCTTAAGTAGAATATGTCTGCCTCAAAAATCAAAGAATGTTGCCTTTCTCAGAAGATTTTCCCATACTTCATTCTTTAGAATCATGAGGTGCCAAGCCCAAAATCATTATAACCGCATTACCTGAATTCTAACTTCTAACTTTTAAATATTAATGTTTTCTTTATGTTGAATCTCTTTATTAACTCGCTAATTGGTGAGTATGTTAAATTAATAATTATTTTCTATGTATCAATTCTCTACAACCTAAATTAATCTCACTGTAAAATCATTCATCCAACTCAACATGCTTCTTATTATTCTTATAATTTAGTGCAGTTAGAATTTATTATTAATGATATTTTATATTTTTCAATTAAATTTTATTTGTAAATGTCAATCAAACCCAGTCTTGCAAGCTTCGTCTATATCCCACTGTGGAATAGAAAGGGGGGGGGGATAGAATTAATTAGTTCATGTTCTTTATTCCTAAATAGCTCATAAGATTGAGTTTTTCTTTTAAGTGAATATATGCTTTTAAAAATATTTTATCGTAAATTTATACAAAATGTATAAATACCCTTCAATCTGGGTGAATATTGGTGTCCATTAGGTTTATTGATTTTTTTATTGATCACCATCACCAAAAGGCTGGTGAGTTGCACGAATTTTATTTTTTTTTATATGTTAAATAAAATAGTATTGATTCAAGAAGAGGGAGAAATGCACACTTGATTAATTATAGTTTTAGCTTCTGATAAATGATTTTATCTTACATGGTTCATTATTTCAACATATCATTACATATTTGTTAAACCACTTAAGGCTTTATTTTAGTATTTAAATCCAATGATTCCATATCCTTATAATAGCGTTGTTGGCATATGTTAGAAATTATCAATGAGTCATATAGAATTTTGATCTGATTCGCCTGTACCTCATGTTGGGGGGTCATGATCTTCTTTGTTTGTAATTCTTCTCCCAAAGTATATATTTCTATACTGCTTGTATCTGTCTGTACCTCACTCCAGAAGATTATAGAGCCTTCCATTCGAAACAGGAGTATAAGTCTACTCCCTGAAACAAGCAGGTTAGTGTAGTTGTAAGCTTTGCATGGACTTACCATAATCCGGAACCATATCAACTTCCTACCTACCTTTCCATTTCTGTACTGCTCAGCCTGAAGCTGGCATACCAACTTAAAATCGAAGAATGATGTTTTCTCAGCCGAAGTTGCCACTTTCTCTTTCACTGACATGATGCTAGTATTGCAATTTCTTATAGTTCATGTCATAACCTGTTTAACAAAATAAATCATAATGATGTGTGATAAAAAATGTTTTGCTCTTTAAATATTTTCCATTGGAGTTTTAGATTCAACCTCTCTGAAGCTGTCTGACCTCCCCTTTATTGAAATAAACAATTCCCATATTTACAGAGTTTCACAATATTTGATCATTCAATGTCAAAAATGTTTAATAAATAAATGGTTTTAGTATACTTACGGATCATAATGTATCCTTATTTAATCATTATAAATAAATGCTATGAATGAAAATAAAGCTATGTATCAAATGCCAAGGGCATTCTATTAAAGTTGTATAAACAACAAAATTCTATTATCGTATCTTTATATATGTTTTCTAAACATATAAAATGTCCACCAACCACCCAGATAAATCTGTTCTTGTAACATTAAGTAAATTCCGAGTTTCAGATATATGTTCAGTATTGTAATGCCGCACTAAATTGATAGCTGTCAACATAAAAATAATTGACTCAAGATTGTCAAATATTCGTAATTAAAAGAAAGTTTAAACTCTGTGAGGTTGATTATATATGTAAAATCATCTTGAATTTTGTTAAAATAAATATTCATATTTTAAACTTAATCCAGTGTGTTCGAATCTCATTGATATATTTATGTGTTTTTAATTTATATCTCTGGTTCACTCAATCTCTCATTATCATCATCACCAATTGAGTTCTCATGAAAAATGTTGTAGCACTGGGCCAGGAGAGAATGAATTCATGTGGTATCACTGCAGGTGTTGTCTTTAGTATTATAGATTTAGGGAATGGGCAAATAGGTTAGAATTTATGATTGCTCTGACCTGTATATCTTGGGCATAATTGGATTTGGGGTACTTTTGCTTAGATTCTAAATCTTGTTGGATGGACATACATTTTCGACTGGTACGGTATGTAACCATTTTTGTTTTTAATTCTAGTGAATTCTGATACTATACAATGCAGTCAAATATTTGATTATGTCAGTGCTTTTATTCTAGCCATTATAAATGACATCCAATTAATATATATATATATATTAAATTAAAGAACAAATATTTAACATTATTGAAAGGAATACATTAAGCCCCCCCCCCCCAATAGAAATTATAGTCAATACTATTTTTTAGTCATAAAATCATACAAATAAAACATAAGAAATTAAGAGGTATAACGTAAATTTATCAATTCGTCTTTTTATTACATATTCATTAATATATCATAGCATGTATAGTGAAGTTGCAAACTACGCTGTACCAATATAGACAATGTCAATTATATGCTATTAAAAAAAATGTAAACTAAAATTCATAATCAAGCAGCTATTTGTCTGTTTCAGAGCATTGTATGTGATTATATTTCTTCAGTAAATGTAATTTACCCACCTTACTTTCAACACTTTTCAACAAAAAAAAGTGTTTAAAGTAAGGTGGATAAATTGCATTTAAATAAGATAATAAAGCAAAATACAAAAAGTAGTGTACTTAATACATTTCTGAAAGCACATATATTTATTCTTCCTTTATTATTACTTTCAAATTTGGTATGCATTATTTCACATAATAAAACATGTTCCAAGCATAATGCTAAAAGTTTTACAAAATTTTAGAATATAAAGTTGATAGGTGACTAAAAACACCAAAACAATTAGAGGTTTTTTTTTTTTTTTGTTTTTTAAAAAAAAAAAGATGAAACTACTATTAGATTTCTTTTATGAGAAAAAAGTTATTAAAAAAAAATTGACCAAAGAATATTTGATTGTGATGAAAACCAGACATTTAATTATTTATTTACTTAACTTAAAAAATAAAGATGCACTATAGTACTTTTTTTTATTCTTATTTTTTTTCAGAATGAATGAGTTAAAAAGCACCCAGTAAAATAAATGTAAATTGTGTGCCCTCACTTTATTATTAATAACTATATTATTATCATTTAAAAAAATGTTTATATTATACTTTTAAATTATATATATATATATAAGCATGTGTGTTATATGTAAGTGTGTTGAAAAATACTAGACACATAAAGTTCAATAAACAATATGCACTCTATTCTAATCAAAGTTTATCAACAAAATATGAGATTATACACGATATACAATGCACACAAGAGAGATTTGGAACAACATACAGTGGATATTGTGGCTCCTTTATGTAGTTAATAGGTCATGTATTTTAATTCATTTATTTAGTTTCTTGCATTATAACATTCCATAACAAATGTAAAAGTTAAATAAGGCTACGGCCTTATTACATGCACCTTGAGTGCTTAATTTATTACAAGAGAAACCTCAACAAATCTAAAGACAAGATTCGACTTTATAAAGATAAGAGCGCCCCTCTTATCTTCAACATATTTTTCTAAATATACAGGAAAATCTAAAGCATTTTGATTTGGGAGCGTGAAGCTAATAAATTCTTCACTAATTAAGTCCACTATTTCTGTTAAACATTAACAATTGCGAAATATTTTGATTTACAATGAGTTAAATCAAAATGCTTTAGATTTGCCTATACGTTTAGAAAAATAGGTTGAAGAGGGTCACTCTTATCTTTATAAAGTCAAATCTTGCATTTAGATTTGTAGATGTCTTTCTTGTAATAAATTAAGCACTCAAGGCACATGTACTAAGGTGGTAGCCTTATTTAAGTATTACATGCTGGCATTGTGCTTAATAAAAATTAATATTTACAACTTTAAATTGATTCAAAATATTTCTAAATTTAAGATCTGACTTTTAACTCATTGTAAATCGAAAGATTTCACAATCATTAATGTTGAACAGAAATAGTGGACTTAGTCAGTGAAGAATTTATTAGCTTCACACTCCCAAATCAAAATGCTTTAGATTTGCCTCAATATTTAGAAAAATAGGTTGAAGATAAGAGGGCTGCTCTTATCTTTATAAAGTCGAATCTTGCATTTCGATTTGTAGAGGTCTCTCTTGTAATAAATTAAGCACTTAAGGCACATGTACTAAGGTTGTAGCCTTATTTAAGTATTATGTGCTGACAATGCGCTTAATAAGAATTAATATTTATAACAAATGTAAGTAACTTATATTAGTTTTAATTCATTTTTGTTCTGAAAAACTTCAAAAAACTGCATCTTGATATTTCTTAAAATATAATTTTACTTTTATTATTGAAGCCTGTCCATTAAAACATAAAGATTTGCTATTTTAATATAAACTGAGCACTGATTATATATGTGTGTGGGAGATGATAATCTGGACTAACTGATGAGTGCTGGTTCAGCACTAAATACGTATATTGGTGATTATTTATCTTTTCTACATGTGTGTGGTCATGTATATTAGTAGTATGAGATAGTGTGGATAGTTGAAGGTTGCTTGAAAGACTGAGTTCAAATCCCCTATATTTTATTATTTAGTTAAAAGATAGCTACCTTTTTATGATCAATTTTTACTGATCTTTGTTGACAGATTTCACATTGGTAATAATTTACACAAATCTTTCCTGACCTCAAACGCTGGGTGGATAATTCAAATTTTATTTGTCACTAAAAGATATTAAATGCCTTTTTGGATAACTTTTTTTTTTTAGATATAGCTACATAATAAATAAATATTTTTCATTTTAACATTAAAAAGTAATCTAATTTTCCTTGATAATGAAAGAAAAAAAATTTAAAATGCATTTTTAAAAAAAAAAAGAAATTTACTTTATTGATATTTTTATCTCCAGAACAAGTTATAATAAACAGATAATTCATTTTCAGTGCAACTCTTCAATGTTTTAAGACAATGATAATTAGCATAAACGTGTAGCATGACAGCACATGAGCTATTGCTTATAGTGTTCAATATGATAGATTATATGCTAACTACAGAAATAATTTAAGATTTTTCAAAGTATAATGAAAGTCAGTTGAGTGATTATTTTTGGATAAGTCTATATTCAAAATAATGACTAGAAGATAATGAAAAACAGTAGTTATTAAAATATTCAGTTTTTTTCTGAACTTGGTATGAAAAAAGACATTAAAACAATTTTAAAAGGTATAAATGTATTTATTTATTCATTTTTACTAATAAAATAACTAATAAACTTTTGACTTTTTGTTCTATATAAAATTTTTAACTTGCAATTTCTTTATATATTTATCAACTTGTTTCTAAGATGGTTCTCTTTAAATAGTCAAAATAAGAGTCATAGATCACATGACCCTATTCTCTTAAGCTTGTAAGTTATAAACAATGAGGATTGCCAATTCCTCATCAAGCTTTGTGATAAATGCTTAGCTAGAGAAAGCATTTAAAAAAACTCTGTCACCCCCCCCCCAAACCTCTGACCATGGTTTCGTGCTAAGGCACTTCTCAGAGAGGTGCTAGGATAGGTTCAGATACTCTCGTTTGTTGGACAAATGTTCCTATTTTATTTTCTTATTTCTCTTTCATTTCAATGTCTCCATTTTTTAATTTTTTTTGCATATTTTACATTTAACTTTTTGAGTCAGCTTGCGACTTTTATTGCAAACTTTCTATTGTTTTTTGCATCTTTGATATTCATTTGCATATTTTATAAACTATATGCAATACAAAGTAAAAGAAAAATGATAATTCAAAAATTGAACCAATGAGAGATAAATTGACTAGCATGAAGATTAGAAATTTAACTTGAATTTTCATACTAGTGAAAATTCTCATAAGATGGGCAATGAGAATAATTTCTACATTCAGATATTAAATAATTAAAATACTAGTCTATTTTTTGTTTGTTTCTTTATTAAATAAAAGTTTTCATTGAGTATTAACGATGTATATATATATCATAAACAAGATTTTAGATATTAAAAAATGCTTAGCTCAACTGTGTAATCAAGTAATAATTTTAATAATTTAGATTTTCTTGAGTTTAAAATATTATTTGCAAAACAAAAAATATTGATTTTATATATATAAGTTGAAAAGCTCGCTCAATAAATAATTTTGGAAAATAGTATATCATCTTAAATAATATTTGTCTAAATCGCACGTTGTTGATAAATTGGTAATAATTGAAAGTTTGCTAGTCTTTCACATGCGCGATTATCTGTCAGACAGCCAATCAGATTTTAAACAGCTGTCTTAAGAACGATCAGGCTTCGATACATGACAGAGATTTTGACAAGAAAAGGATGATACCAACATTTTATCAACTTAACTTTATATATATATATATAAGCCAGTCTTAAGCATCTTGGCCTGAAAGCTTGAATATATAAACATATACACTTATCATTCATTGTGTTATTAATTTAAGATATTACGCGCATGTGAAAAAATAGCAAACTTTCAATTATTACCAATATATCATCTTGATTAATGTTTGTTTTGAATGTTTCCTTTTAAAATGTGTTACTTTAGTTGAAATAATGTTAATAAATACTATCAGTACTCAAACTTATCTAAATCTGCTTTAATTTCAATATTTTTGTTATTATTTTAATAACTAACAAATAGTTAAAAAAAATTAATAATCCTTAAAGTGTGATTATCATTTATTGTGCTGCAACACTTATTCATTCTGTTAGTAGAAATCTAATTTTGGTAATAAACTCATAGTAATTACATATTATACAAAATGAAGATCAAATTTATTATTTTATAATTGCTTATTTCTTCTCTCTCTGTTTTCTCTTTTGGAACACAAAAAAGGATCAATGCGGTATTATTCCGTTTAGCCGCGATATATTTTTCTACAAAATATAGATTGAAAAAAAATGTTGAGTTGTGGTGATAAAAATATTTTTTTACACACACATACAATATTTCATATAACAGATTTGTGATAAAAAATTTCAAAGTAAATAATCTGAAATCAAATATTTTCGTACTACTAGAAAAAAAAAATACATATATGATTAACTAGCTTCAATATTTTATTTGGTGCAAATTTAAAATATTTTCAGCATATAAAATAGAAAACATATTTTCTTCTTCTGTAGATATAAAAAAAGCTGTTTCACAAAGTGGAAAACAAAACCTAATAATAACCTATAATTTGAGTATCTTGCATTAATGACAAAAAGTTAGGAATGATGTTAAGAGGAATAGCTGATTTTACAGACTTTTTTTTCCATATGTCATAGCATCGTCCGGGAGGCGAACCGACAACCGTCTGCTACCAACTACATGCTTGCAAAGACGGCTGCGATGACCTCTCGGCTAACAATGCTTGACCAGACTTTTTTTTCTTGACAGAAAAAACAACATTTTAACATAACTTTTGAAATATCATTTTCACAATTTCTCTAAATAATAATTAAAATATTTAAAATTATATATATATATAAATGAATATATATCATTATCATTAGTTAGCTCCCAAAGAGCAGAGACCACATGCCAAATCAAACTATTTTCTCTAAATCCTTCTGCACCTTTTTTTAAAATATCTTTTACAATACCAGTCTTTTTTCTTCAAATTTTTTTCAAAAATAATATTTCTTCCATTTATTTTTTTTAACAACTCTACTTTTTCAATATACTTTTCCATTTTCCTTCAAATCCATATTTATAAATCCTCCAATTTATTATTTTCATTTATTTATACTAACAACACTTGAAGAATAATCTCATCTGTTACATATATTAGTCACTATAATTATCCATCATTACATATTTATCATTTGTAGATTTAAAATAGGTGAAAGTAGTTCTATCCTGTAAATTAAAATATCAGTCAAATTAAATTAATTTGCCATATCTCAGCTGATCTAAATATGTATTCCTTTAGTTGAAATTGTTTAAGTAAAATCTTAGAATATAAGAAAAAGTGGCCATATTTTTAAAAATAAATTATTGAATACTATAGCAGGAGGGCAGCTCACTTATTTAAATTAATAGCATTTGTAAAATTGTATCATCTGTTATATATATATATATATTGAAGCAGTCGGATCTGAGTTCGATCCTAGCTTCATGACATCTAGCCATGAGCCCACTTCAAACCCTAGTACTAACCTTAAATTTCCGATGCAATGGGGCTTTATACATTCAATCCATGCTAATTTCCATAAATAAAAACTATTACATAAATGTGTATTCAAATAATTAGTTTCAGATTTAAATTGATCAATTCTATTAATAAATTCATGATAGAATTATTCATGAATTTATATATCATAACTGCGTGGATTGTGCGTATATATTTGTAAATATTTAAATATATATAATTGTTTAAAAGTTTCATTGTGTCGGGAATGTTTGATTTTATTTTTAAATAAGTTGTTAAAGTTTAATGATTAAAAGCTACATTCTTTCGATAAGCTTTCAGATTTTCCCTTTTCAAAAACAACAGTTAAAGTTTTATTAATTAGAAAAAAGATAAAGATTTTCCTAATTAAAATCATTTTCTGATTTTAAGAATTCATTTTCTAATTAGAAAATAAATTCAAGTTAATAAGTTTGAAAGCCTTATCGAAGGAATGGATCTAAAAACAACCAATGTATCTAAAAACATTGATAATGAAAGAAGCGCTAGCCTGAAGGCATCAGAGAGGACAGTATATATAGCTCTGAAAAGTTTGGAGAAGAAAAAAAAAGCCATCTTTGTTGTAGAGAAGTTCAGTCAACTCTGTGCTTTTTTAAATTATAAAATTAAATAGTGCTTCGATCATGGTGAAGGGCTAAAACGTCAGGAATCTGGCTATCGGTTCCTGAAGTCCCCTAAAAATCTTCAATGAAGCTGCTGAATCTTTTCCGGACCAATCATGCTGCTAAAATTATAAAAAGCCACTAAAATGCTGTTCAAGTAATCGACTAAATGCATGCCTACGTTTTTACCAACCTGGACGTGTAAACTAAGAACCAGCCCCAGAAGAAATGGGTAATATGTTTCCAAATGAACCTTAATCTGGCCAGTTTTGAACTTTACTTTACACTCCCTTTTAGAGCTCTTTTATTCTTTAATGTAATAATCTTTATAAAACCTTTTATTCATGCTACTGTAAACTTATATCGTATTTCTCTCAACCTCTAGTCTTTAACTTTCTCTTTTCTTACTTGGCGGTTCATTTATTATATTATATATATATATATGCTTTATTAATGTCATTTATTTTTAATTATATGCCAATAATCTTTCGACTCGATGAGCTTCTTTGTTCTATTTTCCTCACGCAAATAATATAATATTAATTCTGATAATAATTCTCGTCCATTAGAACTAGATTAATACGGTTCTATCAATCATCGAGTCGAAAGAAATTATTAATGATTGTTATTTTTATCATTGGCTAATAATAAATTATTAGCTCCGTTTTTAATCTATGCCGCTATTTTCTCATTTCACTAATATTTATTTAGTATTCAAATATAATCTTAAAATGTTTTTTGCAAAGGGCCGATAACGGAATCAAATAAATATAATCTAATTCAAATTTCAGTTAATTGCTATTTAGATTCAGGAAGGGCACGATGATTGGGGCATAATTAATATGATTTGCAAATACTTTAAAATAGTTTTCATTAAAAGCTCATTTGACTTTAATTAATTGATCAAGTCATCACATAGAGCATTCTATATGGGTTTTAGTATTCAAACGATGACTATGAAGTCATCATCTTCAACATTGCTGACGTAGGGCAATCTTCCGCTCCATTAGGCTGGTCGGTGATAATATTTCTGCTATTTTAAATTATCGAGGAAGAAAGTACTTTCTCTCCAATTCATATTAGTCAAAGGGCATAAGACTTGTCAGACGCAAGCCGCCATAGGACTTCGATTATCGACTAGCTAACGTCTTTCAATATCACCTTATAGCTCATAATTCGCAGCACCGTTACCTCTCTGTTCCAGTAAAGCCCGCTCTGATGCTTGTAATTCGTGATGAAATGATTTAAATTAAAGTCCAAAAAATTCTCCGTTTTATCTCAAAATAAGTTTCTAATAAAAATTAAAATTATGCCCTAAAATACATACCTTGCTCTTCATGAATGGATTTGCGAATGTGAAAATAAATATCACATTCTTTCGTATAAAATTAGAGTAAAAATTTCCTTTACTAATGAATATCTTTACCTGCCTTTTATTTTCTTGTTGGGGGCATAGACATAGAATTCCCAATATTGCGTAATATTCATTGGCATATAATAAGGACCACCACTCTGATTATAATTATAAACTTTGTTTAAGGACTAGAATTAATTAATTTAGCCTTTATTTAAAATCCAACCCAAACAAATTATTATTATTAAATATTTTCTAAACACACTTGGTTTCTTAGTTCTTAATTCTTTTATAATTATTTTAATGTGAATACTCGCTGTCTGTGTTAGCAACCCGAACACATACATATGATTTGATTTAAAAGTTATCTTAGTTAATTGATTAACCAATATTAGTGTCAGTTCAGGGGTCTCTGATCCTCACCAACCGTTGAGCTAGTTTCTTGGCGCATAGCACTGTGCTGTCGATTTATGCTAATCTGAGCTGGTGAGTTGGGTTTGAATTCAGTTTGAACCAGTTGAGTTTGGATCCGACTTTCAGTTTTTTTTGGTGGGTTTTTCGACTGGTACAATATATATATATTGTAACCATCTGTATGGGCTCAAGGGTTTAAGATACTTTGTATCTTAACTGAATAGTTATATTATATTAAAATAAATGAAATAGCCTTAGAATTTTAAATTTTTTTGCTGGAGATTGTTTAAAGCTTGGATATGGGTTTCTTGTGCAGTTTATTGACCACTTGATAGGTATTCATTATTATTAGTGTGGTTAATGAGGTATTTAATATAAGAAAGAGAGGTTGTTTATTAATGGAATCGATACATTTTGTCAGAAAGATGCAAAGTTATTTTATATTATGGTAGTATTAATTGAATGGTTTTATAATCCTTTATTCATTGATACTTATCTTTTTGTCAACAATTAATAGCCATTTCAATTATATTTAGTTAAGATAGTTTAATATTTAGGTTATAGTACATGGGTATGCATGTATGACTTTGCATTGTTTCATTTCATTTTCATCTTTAATAACAGCAAATAATAGTACATTCACAATAAAAAACATTTAAATTACAGTAGTTATCTTAAATAATTAACAAATATATTAATAGATAGTTAAATCAATGGATTATTTCACAAATTAAATAAATTATTAATCATTTTTATTTGATAGTTAATTAATATTCATTTTTCTTTCAGGTTTGTAAAAGCTATTTATTTTATTATTATTATTTTGTCATTTAGTTCTGAAAATCAAAGTGATTTTTTTTTTGAAAAGATTCTCTTTTTTTGCATATGTAATTAGCTTAGCTAGAGAGACGCATGGGAGTAACGTTGTGAAAGGAAATGAACTTTGCTAGAGAGGGCTATTTAACAAAGATCTCCAGTGGAAAAATTGGCATATTATTTAATGTAATTGTAGTCAAAAACAGTGGCTGATTATTGTGAAAGTAAAACCAGTTGCTGAAGTCAAATTGATTTTAAAAGGACTTTGGAGTAAAATTTCTAAAGGATCCCAAGAAATTTATTATGGGACAAGTTAATTTCAGAATGCAGTTTTAAATTTTAAAAAAGGTACTCAGTTTACTTTATTCTCCTTAATTTAAACATTTTGAATTTAACCTCTTCATGACTATTGCTCTTTTAAAAATGTATGTTAATAACGTCCAGTCTACATTACTTCACTTAATTATCATTTTAAATAGGAATAAATTGCATGAATATTATTGTTGTGTCATTAACCAATGTGTGTTCTTTAATATATCTGAAAAACGCATGCAGAACTATTTTACAGAATATATTTTAATTCTTCACTATCTTCTGTGCTGTGTTTTTGTGACGATTAAACATAAAATTAAGGACATGCATATTTTGATAAATCATGCCATGTTTAAATTCATCATAAAGAGATAGCAGTATTTATTTATATGATATTTCTGGAAATGAAGGAAATAAAATGTGAGCTACTTTAAATTAAGTATCTGTTTAAATTGAATAGAAGAATAAAAATGCGGGTAATTTTTCTTCTCTTCGATAGAGATGGAAAATAAAACAAAGTATTATTAAATGCTATTCAATAAACTACTAAAAATAATTACATATTCAACTTAGAACTACAACGGAATAAGTGAGATAATTCCTGTCCAACAGTAGTTAAGAATTTATTATATTCTCATCATAATAGAAGATAAATTGATTGCTTATGTACGATACAGTAACTTAAATAACTTTGTTATGAACATTGAAGATGCTGAGTCCTATTTAAGCATGACTATATTTGTCTGGTTATCCTACAGCAGTTTATTTTAGTTTAAAATTCAGTTTGGAATATCCTACAGCAGTTTATTTTAGTTTAAAATTCAGTTTGGAATATGTCC
The DNA here is from genome assembly GCA_028023455.1 of Epiperipatus broadwayi. Classification (NCBI taxonomy): domain Eukaryota; kingdom Metazoa; phylum Onychophora; class Udeonychophora; order Euonychophora; family Peripatidae; genus Epiperipatus; species Epiperipatus broadwayi. The sequence goes on from JAQFVV010000225.1 coordinate 1,819,467, forward strand.
CATATTGTTTTATAAACCTGGAACCGAGCTTTGCAAGTGAACTTTTATTTTAAGTTACAAAACTAATAACTTTTGTGTTTTTATTTTTTTTTTGTTGCTTGTCATAATTAATGTATATGATAGGTAGAGAGGCTTATTTATTATTATGTTCATTTATAATCTGTGTTATGTTAATCTTCGAGACCGTCTCTGAAGCATATCTGAAAGAGGAGTACGCTGGTAAAAAATTGATTGTATTCAAATAAGTTTTATTGTTCTTTTACGAAGGTAAAAGAAACAAGTATTTTTTAAAAATATATTATTAGAGAAGTTTATATTTATTTTGCATACTTTATTATCTCAAAGTGAGAATTATTTTTTTTGAATCAACGAACGTATAATAGAAATAGTTTGTTAGATATGAAAGAAAGTTCGTTCGTAATAATTATAAATATTAAACTTTAAAAGTAACCTAAAGTTTAGTCATAATTAAAAGTTATACCTTAATGCAATATTTAATTATCATATTACCTGCTTAGTGTGTAATTTAGAGTTAATATTATCTATAATTTTATTCGCGGGTATGTGTTTGATTTGCACAATTATGATATTTGTTTGATAAAGTTCAGTTTGTGAATAAATTTATGCATAAATTTCGTACACTGTCGTATTCTACTGAGTTGAATGGATTGGTATATTATCTGTATGTATTTGTCTGCCAGCGTGTATTTATAATATTTGATATTTAGAAAAGCTATGAGAATAAAAAGAAATCTGATTGCTTTATAATGCTTGTAGGGATAAAATATCTTGCTTATGTAGTATATGTTAATAATTTTCCATGAGTAGAGCCTAGTTTATTTTATACGCATATGATTAATGATATTTTTTTGAAGTGATGTTCTTAGGGCCCTGGTGATGAGGAAATAAGTCCCCACCAATAGTGTATTTAGAAGTAGATGAGTTATTGTTTGAAATATGATTAAATGATATTTAGGAAGTTATGTGACATTTTCCTTAGATTCTTGGTAATGAGGAATTGTAAAAGCGTTCAGTAAGAGTTATCTGCTCCTCATGTAGATTTCCCTTATAACGTATAGTATGTAAAATCATGAAAATATAGCTTTGTGTTAATTAATATGTGGCCAGATAAATTGTTAGATTAACTCTTGATGTAGTATTAGTGTCATATTTTATTGATGAATTACGACATTGTTCGAAATAAAATAATTGTATGATATTTTCTTAGTGAATAGAGAGATTATAGAAAAGATTGTTTTACATTATTGCTGCTTGAATGTGCACACACACGCGTAATATAAATAATATCGCGTATATAAAGTATAGAGATATTGAAATTAAAATGAGGAATAAATGTTTCTTTGAAATACATTACATTCATTTAATAGAAGTATAAAATATTAAGATTAAAACGGGAAATATATATTTTAAAATACAGTGTATTTATTTAAATAAAGGTTATAAATCATCAAATCATCAGAATAAACATGATTTTGTTGCTATAAATGAAAGGTATATGTAATTGAAAGTGATTATTAGTCAATTAGAGAAAGTTGCTTTGCTGAAAGCCAAATATAAGTAATTTGATTTATTTTGTTAATCAAGAGTAATATCCTCTCAAAGGTATTTTTTGTGCTAATAATATAACATGTTACTTATTTATTGTCACATAGATGAAACATGTGGGCAAAGTATGTGTTCGAAGTCAGGGTATTTAAGTTTTGTTATTAATTTGCTTTGATAGTAGGGATAATCTCAAACTGATGCTAAAAGTTTATTTGATAATTTAAAAATCTGTAAGACAAATAGTCCATTTGTAAATATTATGTTAAACCAAGTTTATTTTATTGTAATAAATTATTTGTTTTAGTTATTTAAAATCTTAAAATCTGTGTCTTGAGTTATTCTTGTGTACATTCGTGATTTCCATTTCCACATTTCATAAATCTATTACAAAATAGATATATTATTTTAGAGTTATAAGATTAAATTTGCTAGTGTCTGACAATATTGTTTTTCTTAATCCAAACATTATAAAGAACATTTGCCACTTGATAAACGTATTAGAAGGGTTGCTAAGTCAGTATATTTGTTAGATGATGATATGAGATTAAAATACCCTATCTCCGTCATTATCTTATTATTAAACACAGTAAAATATTTTTAGTCAATTCGTTTTATTATATTTTAACATACTTTAGAATTATAATTTATGGGCTTATAATTTATGGGCCAATGTAGTTTATTTAATTCAACTGTGTTTGTTTAAATTCCATGAGATCTTATTGTTTATTTCTTGATTGCATTAAAGTAGATGTTTAGATTATGATATGCCAAGTCATAAAATTGTTTAAGAATATAATTATAGCAAGCTGATATATGTTATACTTGGATGAAGGAAGAAATTAAGTTTAAAGTATATTTTAATAGACTGTACCAAATAAACATTATGATTCTTTATCATACAATTAATTAACAAAGGAATTTACATTATATTAAATGTTTTATAATATTTCTTCTTTTATTCATTTATTATCATATATCTTATGAACTGTCTACAGCCTCCCTCTGAGCTGAGCTGAACATAAACTTAAATATAGTCTCAGTAATAATTTTGTTATATTGTTCTATTTATTAATAGAACTGGCTTCTGGGCATTTCGCTCATGTAATGTATATGAGCGGTGTTGGGAGTGTAGGTTATAGGGTACATTTTCTGGTGCGCCAACTTTGGGGCGACGATTGACTGATGATGATAAGTATGTTTTCTATATGCCCATTGTGGTGGCTTGAGATATATTTGACATCTTAGTAGATAGATTGCAATACGGATTTTATTGTATGAAAGTGGTAGCTCAATCAATTGTGCAATGATGATGATTGGACTAGGTTTTCTGGTGACCAATAGTCTAGGTTGGTTTTCTGGTGACCAATAGTCTAGGTTGGATTGTGGTGCCAAGATGTCTTGGCATTGAGTAGTTTAGTATATTTTTCAGATTATTTAACATTTTCTGGTGTGCCAATTTTGGATATCGATTGACATTGATTGGTTAATGATTGGGTAACTTGGCATGATCATAATGATGATGATCCTGGTGAGGTTTTCTGGTGCAGCATAGTGGCCTGATTGTTTGATGGATGTTTAACTATAGAACTGGGTTTTGTTGTCCAGTGTATTATGGCCCAATGATGATGATTATAGATTTTTTTTTGGTGCGCTAATGAAGCTGCATGATTGATTAATGGTGGATAATTATAGTGCTAATTGTTGATATTTGATGTGACAAGTCACAATGATTAGATATGAAATTGGTTTCTGCATTCCCAACATTTGATGTATGGATATAGATAAGACAAGTTGTGGCTTTGTGGGCTTGATAACTATAATGATGTAGGTCTGATAGGATTATATAGTATACGACTAACATACCAAATTTGATAAATGAAAGTTGCATGATATTGTAAATATTAATTATAATCTTGAATGGCGCAGAGAACTTAACTTAATAATCATGCTTATTAAAATTGTGTTGTCTTCAGTAGTATATAGAAGTCAATATAACATACAGTATAAATGTAGGTGAATATAGAGATTTTATCTAGATAAATTATTAATGTTTGGATCGATATTGTCAGAATATACAGTGCCATAATTTTGCTATCAAATGTGGAAACTGAATGTTACATGAAATAACACAAATAAACATACTAGAGTAATTTTATGTACTTATAAGTGATGATGGGAAATCTAGATTGTTTGATTGGGAAGGGGGAGTGAAGCTGATTTACCTTTTCTTTGTCTGCAAATATTAATAAGTAAAAATATAAAGAACAATGGAAGAGTTTAATATTGATGAAGACTTGGGCAGGTCCCAGGAAATATTATCTCCAGAGGTGATTGTATTGTCTCCTGATATAGATTCGGGAAATGAAACTATATACTTCATGAATAAAGAAGATAGTAAGGTAGAAAATGTCGTGATTCTATGGCCCTTAAGTTTCTAACCATTAAGTCTTTTAAAGGGGAATACTTGGAAAACCCCTTTGAGTTTTTGCAAAGCTTAGATGAGTTGTTTTCACTTTGTCCATTTCCAGAAATAGAGAGGATTGCTATTGCTAGCAACCATCTGTACTCATCTTCTAAGGATTGGTGGCAATCTTTATTTGATAAACTATGTACTTATGGAGATTTTAAGCATTTGCTGTTAAATAGTTTTTGGGGAGAGGATAGGCAAGACAAGTTAAAGTACCAAATATCTCAAAAGAAGTACAGTCATTATAAGGGTAGTTACACTCAATTCTTCCGGAAGCCAGCTGGAAAATTGACGACCCTCACTGCCTACCCATTATCAGAACAACAAATTGTTCGCATATTATGGCACAACCTTCCTCGCCATGTACAACAGATCTTAATAGCACCAGACAGGCAAACCATTCAGGAGGTTGTTGATCTGTTAGATTCCATTGAAATTAGCGATAACGTGAGTGATGGTAAGACCAGAGCTAATAGGGAATCCCTGGCCTCTGTAAATAGCATTAAAATACAAGGTAGATCCCCATGGTATCAAAATAGGTTAGCTAGAAGCAGAAATAGATACTGACCCAAATCACAAATAAAAAGTGGGCCTTATTATAATCCTCACTCTATTCTAAGGAGAAATGAGGATGGTGTTCAACCATCCACCAGTAACATGCAAACCACACCTAAAAAGGGTGCAGCCAATACTAAGAATGATAGAGCATTAAACTAGAAAGTACCTCAATGAAATGTTCCTCACTTTGGGTCCCAATTCATAGAGATCTGGGGAACCTAATATACTGGATGATAAACAATCTTGATTTTGACATAGAGGCTTGGGAAAATGAAAGGTCAAGTGAACCGCCAATTTTATACAGTTGTCCTGTGATCAGAATTACTATTTTAGGATTAAACATCAATGCCTTGATTGATACAGGCAGTCAGGCCTCATTAGTATCTGAGGATGTCTATCATAGGGTTATGCACGTTAAGAAATCGTTACCTATTTTGCCTTGAAGTCCCTGCATGTAACTCTGGCCAATGGCAAGAGAGTAAAATTATCTAATAAACAGATTTTTATTACCTTTAAAATTAAAAATTTAGAACTTGAACATGTATTCTTGATCATGCCTGGCTTGATTCATGAAGTTATAATTGGCTCAGACTTCATGACTCTTAACAATTGTACTATCAAGTATTGTAATCAAACTTTTATGTGTGGGGAAGAGATTTGCCCCCTCAGGAGATATTATGTTAGTCTGGACAGTCAATTAATGGCTATGCTAGAGGCATCAGTTGATGTAAATATTAAAATTAAGTTAGACGGTTCGAGTATCATTGGCACAGAATACTATGGGCCATTTTCCCAATTATTGTCTCAGTATAGATTTATTTTCTCTAAGATACCAGGCATGATCAAAAAATACATTCATAGAATCAAACTGAAGGACAATGAAATATTCCAACAACGTACATATCCAATTCCTCATCAATATCAGAGATCCAACAACAAATCCAGAAGATGATTGATTGGCAGATCATCAAGCCTGGCCCCTCACCTTATTTTAATCCCCTAGTTGTCATGAAAAAGAAAGATGATTCCCTTCAGGTCTGCTTGGATGCCTGTATTTTAAACCAACATATGGTCCCTGAACATGACGTTCCTTTGCCGGTTCAGGAATTGCTTCTTGGGTTTCGGGGAAGAGCGTATTCTCAACATTTGATCTGACTGCAAGCTACTGGCAAATCCCATTACACCTAGAGGACCAAAAGTACACAGCTTTCGTCATCAAGTCCATTCGTACATGTTCCAAAGGATGCCATTCGGCTTGATAAACAGTGGTGCAGGATTGAACAGATGTTTGAATGCGATCTTTTCCCAGAGGCTCAAGGATTTAATAGTTATTTATGTTGATGACATTGTCATAGCCTCAGACAATTTGCTACAGCATTTAGACCATTTGAAGTTATTCTTTTCAGAATGTTATATGCATAATATTAAAATTAATCTGGAGAAATGTACATTGGCTGCCAGGGAAATCTCCTTTCTTGGTCATTTGATTGATGATCAGGGGATCAAACCTCATCCAGATAAAATGTGCTATTAAACAATTTCCCACTCTGAAAAATAAAAAGCACTTGAGGTCGTTTTCAGGACTGTGCAATTATTACCATCGTTTTTACAAGGACTTTGCCACTGATACCCTCCATGTGGCCATCTTATTAAAGAAGGAGGAACCCTGGGTTTGGACCATAAACCATGGCAAAAAATTCCAGACTATCAAAAATAATTTTTTAGAGACAGTCATTCTGGCTTACCCCGACTTTGATAGGGAGTTTTATCTCCAGACCGACAGTAGTGGGTTTGGGTTGGGGGTCATCCTTTACCAACTGAATGAAAATAGCGAGCCCAGTGTTGTATACTTTTTGAGCCATCATCTAAAAGGACCTGAACTTAACTACACTATGACTGAGAGGAAGGCCCTGGCCATTGTCTGGGGGTTTCAGAAATTGAGGCAGATACTATTGGAATCTCAGGTTATTGTGTTATCTGACCATCATAGCCTGAAATTTTTGAATAGAAGCTATTTGCATAATGATAGATTGATTCGATGGAGCCTGTATCTCCAGCAGTTTTCATATCAGATTATTTAGAATTCAGGCCGAAACAATATTGTTGCTGATGTTCTCAGTCGTCACCCAATCACCGTAGTATACCAAAACCCCTGTACTGAGAATATCATTGTCTGTAATTTAGAAACATTAATAGAGGATGAAGTAGTGAAAGGTTATAATGAATTACCTATACTTCAAACACAGGATAATGACTTAAAGAAAATAGTTAGTGTTTATAAATCCTGATGGTTTAAAAAAAATATATTGATACAATTAGGGTCATTTATAAGATAGTTGATGGTATTTTACTAAAGAGGATAAGGAAAATGGGGGAGGATTCTTGGAAGGTAGTAGGTCCTACGTGTCTGATAGGTAAATTAATATATTATATCCACTGTCAGTATGGCCATTTTGGGGTTCAAAAGATAAAACCCATTGTTAAAAATCACTTTTATTTTCATAATATGACTGAACTTATTGTAACAAAACTTAGGAATTGTGAAATCTGCCTTAGGACAAAATTTAAAAATAGAACTTATGTGGGAACATTACAATCCATCTTGCCAAACCAGCCCAATGAATTACTAGCCTTAGACTTTTATGGACCCCTTCCTCCATTTAACTGACAAAAATTTATCCTTGTGACTTACAATGTGTTTTCTAAATTTGTATCTGCATCTCCAGTCCCAAAGGCTGACGCCAAGAATGTCACTAAGCATTTAGAAGCATCCCAGTTTCCAGTGGTGGGAAAAACAGTTTCCATACTTACAGATCATGCCACTGCTTTCATTTCTGAATATTGGAAGAAATGGTGCAAAAGGCAGGATATCAAGCATGTTATGTGTTCTATACGTAATCCACAGTCGAACCCCAGTGAGAGGATTATGTGAGAAGTCAGTCGTTTATTTAGAGTGTATGTGGGTGGGAACCATAGGCAATGGGTACATAAGTTACCCCAAATTGTACATTATATTAATGTAACTATTAAAGAGTCCACTAAGGTGTCACCCATTCGGTTACACTTTGGTTGCATAGAACCCCTATTAATTAAAGTCCCTTTGCCCGTTATTCCAGAGGATATTGATGTCTCGCACGATCTGGCACTGGCTCATGCTACTCTGAGAAGGATGGGTGACAAGCGTGTTTGCCATAGTAAGACTGGCCCTCATCCTTTCAAGATCCATGATCGTGTGATGCTTAGAACTCCCCATGTCAGCAATCTACAAAAACATACCTTTAGAAAGTTTTTAGATCTCTAGGAAGGCCCTTATCAGATAGTGAAACAGGTGGGTGAGAACGCATTTTTGATCTCCACCCCAGAAGGAACGAGAGGTACCTACAATGCTCGTAGCTTAATACCGTATCCAGTTAAAGTACCAGATAGTTAATAGATGTGGGAATATAAAAATTCTGTATGCATAGTTTTCTAAAATGTAAATTAATTTTATTTGTGTTATTTAATAATGATTAACATAACTTAACGGTGTTACTTAATTCATTTTTTTTCCTTTTATAAGAACAGGGGATTCGTGATCATCTGAATGGGCACAAGGGTTTAAGATACTTTGTATCTTAACTGAATAGTTATATTATATTTAAAAAAAATGAAATAGCCTTAGAATTTTAAACTTTTTTGCTGGAGATTGTTTAAAGCTTGGATATGGGTTGCTTATGCAGTTTATTGACCACTCGATAGTTATTCATTATTATTAGTGTGGTTAATGAGGTATTTAATATAAGGAAGAGGGGTTGATTATTAATGGAATTGATACACTTTGTCAGAAAGACGCAAAGATATTTTATATTATGGTAATATTAGTTGAATGGTTCTAAAATCCTTTATTCATTGATACTTATCTTTTTGTCAACAATTAATAGCCATTTCAATTATATTTAGTTAAGATAGTTTAATATTTAGGTTGTAGTACATGTGTATGCATGTATGACTCTGCATTATGTTTCATTTCATTTTCATCTTTAATAACAGCAAATAATAGTACATTCACAATAAAAACATTTAAATTACAGTAGTTATCTTAAATAATTAACAAATATATATTTCTTTCCAATGATTAATAGATAGTTAAATCAATGGATTATTTTACAAATTAAATAAATTATTAATCATTTTTATTTGATAGTTAATTAATATTCATTTTTCTTTCAGGTTTGTAAAAGCTATTTATTTTATTATTTTTTGTCATTTAGTTCTGAAAATCAAAGTGATTTTTTTTTTTGAAAATATTCTTTTTTTTGCATATGTAATTAGCTTAGCTAGTGAGATGTGTGGGAGTAACCTTGTGAAAGGAAATGAACATTGCTAGAGAGGGCTATTTAACAAAGATCTCCAGTAGAAAAATTGGCATATTATTTAATGTAATTGTAGTCAAAAACAGTGGCTGATTATTGTGAAAGTAAAACCAGTTGCTGAAGTCAAATTGATTTTAAAAGGACTTTGGAGTAAAATTTCTAAAGGATCCCAAGAAATTTATTATGGGACAAGTTAATTTCAGAATGCAGTTTTAAATTTTAAAAAAGGTACTCAGTTTACTTTATTCTCCTTAATTTAAACATTTTGAATTTAACCTCTTCATGACTATTGCTCTTTTAAAAATGTATGTTAATAACGTCCAGTCTACATTACTTCACTTAATTATCATTTTAAATAGGAATAAATTGCATGAATATTATTGTTGTGTCATTAACCAATGTGTGTTCTTTAATATATCTGAAAAATGCATGCAGAACTATTTTACAGAATATATTTTAATTCTTCACTATCTTCTGTGCTGTGTTTTTGTGACGATTAAACATAAAATTAAGGACATGCATATTTTGATAAATCATGCCATGTTTAAATTCATCAAAAAAAGATAGCAGTATTTTATTATCTGATATTTCTGGAAATGAAGGAAATAAAATGTGAGCTACTTTAAATTAAGTATCTGTTTAAATCGAATAGAAGGACGAAAATGCGGGTAATTTTTGTTCTCTTCGATAGAGATGGAAAATAAAACAAAGTATTAATAAATGCTATTCAATAAACTACTAAAAATAATTATGTATTCAACTTAGAACTACAATGGAATAAGTGAGATAATTCCTGTCCAACAGTAGTTAAGAATTTATTATATTCTCGTCATAATAGAAGATAAATTGATTGCTTATGTATGATACAGTAACTTAAATAACTTTGTTATGAACATTGAAGATTCTGAGTCCTATTTAAGCATGACTATATTTGTTTGGTTATCCTACAGCAGTTTTAGTTTAAAATTCAGCTTGGAATATGTCCCATATTGTTTTATAAACCTGGAACCGAGCTTTGCAAGTGAACTTTTATTTTAAGTTACAAAACTAATAACTTTTGTGTTTTTATTTCTTTTTTATTGCTTTTCATAATTAATGTATATGATAGGTAGAGAGGCTTATTTATTATTATGTTCATTTATAATCTGTGTTATGTTAATCTTCGAGACCGTCTCTGAAGCATATCTGAATGAGGAGTACGCTGGTAAAAATTGATTGTATTCAAATAAGTTTTATTGTTCTTTTACGAAAGTAAAAGAAACAAGTATTTTTTTTAAATATATTATTAGAGAGGTTTATATTTATTTTGCATGCTTTATTATCTCAAAGTGAGAATTTTTTTTTTTTGAATCAACGAACGTATAATAGAAATAGTTTGTTAGATATGAAAGAAAGTTAGTTCGTAAGAATTATAAATATTAAATTTTAAAAGTAACCTAAAGTTTATTCATAATTAAAAGTTATACCTTAATGCAATATTTAATTATCATATTACCTGCTTAGTGTGTAATTTAGAGTTAATATTATCTATAATTTTATTCGCGGGTGTGTGTTTGTTTTCCACAATTATAATATTTGTTTGATAAAGTTCAGTTTGTGAATAAATTTATGCACAAATTTCGTACACTGTCGTATTCTACTGAGTTGAATGGATTGGTATATTATCTGTATGTATTTGTCTGCCAGCGTGTATTTATAATGTTCGATATTTAGAAAAGCTATGAGAATAGAAAAAAATCTGATTGCGTTATAATGTCTGTAGGGATAAAAGATCTTGCTTATGTAGTATATGTTAATAATTTTCCATGAGTAGAGCCTAGTTTATTTTATATGCATATGATTAATGATATTTTTTGAAGTGATGTTCTTAGGGCCCTGGTGATGAGGAAATAAGTCCCCACCAATAGTGTATTTAGAAGTAGATGAGTTATTGTTTGAAATATGATTAAATGATGTTTAGGAAGTTATGTGACATTTTCCTTAGATTCTTGGTAATGAGGAATTGTAAAAGTGTTCAGTAAGAGTTATCTGCTCCTCATGTAGATTTCCCTTATAACGTATAGTATGTAAAATCATGAAAATATAGTTTTGTGTTAATTAATATGTGGCTAGATAAATTGTTAGATTAACTCTTGATGTAGTATTAGTGTCATATTTTATTGATGAATTACGACATTGTTCAAAATAAAATAATTGTATGATATTTTCTTAGTGAATAAAGAGTTTATAGAAAAGATTGTTTTACATTATTGCTGCTTGAATGTGCACACACACGCATAATACAAAAAATATCGCGTATATAAAGTATAGAGATATTGAAATTAAAATGAGGAATAAATGTTTCTTTGAAATACATTACATTCATTTAATAGAAGTATAAAGTATTAAGATTAAAACAGGAAATATATATTTTAAAATACAGTGTATTTATTTAAATAAAGGTTATAAATCATCAAATCATCAGAATAAATGTGATTTTGTTGCTATAAATGAAAGGTATATGTAATTGAAAGTGATTATTAGTCAATTAGAGAAAGTTACTTTGCTGAAAGCCAAATATAAGTAATTTGATTTATTTTATTAATCAAGAGTAATATCCTCTCAAAAGTATTTTTTTGTGCTAATAATATAACATGTTACTTATTTATTGTCATATAGATGAAACATGTAGGCAAAGTATGTGTTCGAAGTCAGGATATTTAAGTTTTGTTATTAATTTGCTTTGATAGTAGGGATAATCCCAAACTGATGCTAAAAGATTATTTGATAATTTAAAAATCTGTAAGACAAATAGTCCATTTGTAAATATTATGTTAAACCAAGTTTATTTTATTGTAATAAATGATTTGTTTTAGTTATTTAAAATCTTAAAATCTGTGTCTTGAGTTATTCTTGTGTACATTCGTGATTTCCATTTCCACATCTCCACATTTCATAAATCTATTACAAAAAAGATATATTATTTTAGAGTTATAAGATTAAATTTGCTAGTTTCTGACAATATTGTTTTTCTTAATCCAAACATTATAAAGAACATTTGCCACTTGATAAACGTATGAGAAGGGTTGCCAAGTCAGTATATTTGTTAGATGATGATATGAGATTAAAATACCCTATCTCTGTCATTATCTTATTATTAAACACAGTAAAATATTTTTAGTCAATTCGTTTTATTACATTTTAACATACTTTAGAATTATAATTTATGGGCCAATGAAGTTTATTTAATTCAACAGTGTTTGTTTAAATTCCCTGAGATCTTATTGTTTATTTCTTGATTGCATTAAAGTAGATGTTTAGATTATGATATGCCAAGTCATAAAATTGTTTAAGAATATAATTATAGCAAGCTGATATATGTTATACTTGGATGAAGGAAGAAATTAAGTTTAAAGTATATTTTAATAGACTGTACCAAATAAACATTATGATTCTTTATCATACAATTAATTAAGAAAGGAATTTACATTATATTAAATGTTTTATAATATTTCTTCTTTTATTCATTTATTATCATATATCTTATGAACTGCCTATAGCCTCCCACTGAGCTGAGCTGAACATAAACTTAAATATAGAGTCTCGGTAATAATTTTGTTATATTGTTCTATTTATTAATAGAACTGGTGCCTGGGCATTTCGCTTATATAATGTATATGAGCGATGTTGGGAGTGTAGGTTATATATATATATATATATATATTAGGCACTGCAATAATTCATCTTCATATTTATATAATGCATTTATGTATTAAAAAAATAAGGCAAGACTGGAGATAACCATATAAAATTTATTATACAAATATTTATTTTTATAATTAATATTGGTGTTAATCTTTTATACATATAACTCCAATTTAATTTCATTATACATATTGTCATGGTACTAGTTGACATGTATGATAATATGACTGCCCCAGGGCACTACCAGACCATAACCTGAAACTAGATTAGAAAGGAATAATTTGGTTAATCATTTCAAGTGAACTGGTCATAATTAATTTTTTTAGTGATCATATTCACAACAATAAACTAATTGCTGAGGTACATGAAGATCTATCAGAGATAAATATATGTTTCTTACTTCTTTAAATGGACTAAAATTTGATAATAAAAAGTTATACTATGAAAATTATTAAGTTTATTTCTTACTATACTAAATTTTTTTTTATTATTAATTTAATGTTTTAATATGATCTAATCAATTTGTTGGATCCATAATTTTAAATTTCTATACAACTAACTTCCTGTCTCTTCGTTAAAATCTTTTACAATCAATATTTAGTAAAACTGAATCCTATTCTAAATAACTATTAATTAAAAAACAGACAAAGTACATACTCAAGAGTATATGCAGAACACCTTAAAACAATTGAACGGTAATTTAAAAAAAGAACAATGGAATTTACTTCTCAATCAAGGATAACACCAGGACACAAGTGAGCATATGTGAGTAATCTAAATGTAGAAATCATTATTGCAAGTGAGATTCATCCCTATTTTAACAGAAAAGATTACTAGGACACACATAACAAAGTTGGCAAACAATAATAATTATACTAAAATCTCTCTCAATCTATGTTACTTAGAATACAAAAGAAATCCTAAAATCACATCAATAAAATACTTAACTTTTGCTTAGATGTAAAATAACTTCTATAGAATCAACTACAAGGGATAGACTAAAACAAGATTCATTAGATCATATTATAAATAATAGCAGAAGTACACATAAGATCATAAAACAAAATTAATATATAAGGATCAAATTATGTATTATAAATAAATAAAATTATGTTATACTCATAATACGCTCCCTTGCTTCTAATGTTATTTCCCTAACAGTTCAAGTTTTAAGCAAATAATGAATATAATTACATCTTTGCAAAAATAGTTCATAATTACCCAATTTGAAACTTGATGTAAGGTTCCTTGATGAAACCCAACATACATTCAATATCAATTCGGGAGTAAAGTTGGTCAACTTACAAATATTTTTGGAAGAAATTCTGTCAGTAATTGTAATTTATCATTTCTAGTTTTATGTATACATTGGTAAAAGTCCACTTTCTCTTAGATATACTCCTTTGGCTAGCTAGCTGATAATTCCTTGTTCTTTGGGCAATGGCTCTACTTTCCCAACTTGTCATACGGTTGGGGAAAAAGAATTCCTGGGAGAAATCAGTTTTTTCCCTAGTCAGAATATACTGATGAAGGTTACAACAAAATAAACAAAAAGAATGCTTAATTTAAAAATAAATTTGTTCTTTATAGTCTTTGCAGAATCCCCCCCCCCTCCTTTCACTTAACATTTTCTTCTTAAAATTTAAAACTTCAGTTTTATTTTTACTAACATTTACAAATGTAAAGTTGTGATTATTCATTAAGTGCTTAGGAAGTATGTAAATAATTTTAGAGAAAAGCTTTAACTTTATTATATACATGTTGAATGTTTATAATAGTCAAATGATATCTTGTTTTGACTATAAAGGAATCAAACCTTGACACAAGATAGAAACTTTATCAAGATAAGAATGGCCATCTTATTTTTAACCCAAATTCCCACTTATATAGGCCAATCTGAAGCATTTTGATTTGGGAGCATGAAGCTGTTAGTCTATTCACTTTTTTAAAATCCATTTTTATCTTTATAAAGTTGCTATCTTGTGACAAGATTTGAGAGGTCCCTCTATAGTAAAAAAAAAGACATTGTTTGACTGTTGTAAACATTTAAGGCACATATAATAAAGGCTAAAGCCTTTTTCTAAAAGTATTTAAATACTTCCTATACACTTAATAAATAATCACAATTTTACATTAGTTTATATATTTCCAGTATTGTACTATTAATTCATTATAAAGTGCAAGATTTTGCGAAGGTTAATTTGTAAAGAAAATAGGGAACTCAAAAAGTGAAAATACTAACAGCTTTATGCTTCCAAATCAGGATGATTCAGATTGGCCTACATAAGTGGGAAGTTATGTTAAAGATAAAATGGCAGTTCTTATCTTTATAAAGTTGCTATTTTGTGTTGAGATTTGAGTCTCTCTATAGTCAAAAAAGATATTGTTTGATTATTATAAAAGTTTAAAGCAAGTATTAACATTTACAAAGAAAACGCAGCACAAATATTTTTTCTTTTATTACTTAAATTCCATATCTTATCTTTTCAACTGAGTTTATAATTATGATCCTTGTTCCTTAATTTTTCAATGCAATTAGATATTCAATACAAAAAATCTATAATCAAATTATTTGCTTAAACATTTTCTACAATGGAGCATATTTCCCATTGTCCACCATTCATATACCATTATATATCATCATCATCATCATCATCAACCATTATCAATCCACTGCAGGATGAAGGTCTCTCCAAGTTCAATCCATCTTTTCCTATCATTAGATTGTCTTCTTCACATCACCCCTGCACACTTTCTTATTTCATCCATCCATCTCATATGTGGTCTCTTTCTGGGTTTTTTTACAATCTCTTGGAATCCAGTTTAAAATTTCAATTGTCCATCTGTTATCATCTCTTCTAACAATATGTCCAGCCCAACTCCACTTCAGTCTTTTAATTTTTTCAATGAGGTCAGTAACACCTGTTTGTTCTCTTACTCATACATTGCGTTTTTGATCCCTTCTTGTTACTCCTAAAATGCATCTCTTCATACTTCTTTGAGTGGTCTGAAGTCTCCGTATTGCTCTTCTATTAAGTATCCAAGTCTCAGATCCATAAGTAAGAACTGGCAAAACACAATTATTAAAAACCTTCCTTTTCAAACACATAGGCATATTTCCTTTTAGTATCAAGTTATTTCTACCAAAAGCACTCCAACCAAGTTTAATTCTATGATTAATTTCATCCATTATATTTCCATCTGTATTAATAATCTGACCAAGGTATTTGTAACTGTTAACATCTTCTAACTTATCATAATCAATCTTTATTCTCATATTTTGAGAAAATCTATTAAACATTACATTATATATATATATATACTTTAATAAAAGTTGTGATTAATTAATAGATTAGTATTACCCATCTTATATATATAAACAATAATTTTTGCATAAAAATCTAATATTTACATTCTACTAAATTAGATATAAATAAGACATTTAATATTCTATTATGATAGAAAAATCCCACCTCAATATATGTGTGTTCATACAAATAGAGATAGGAGAAAGTAAAAAAGGTAAATGAGAAAGTTGAAAACCAGTCAAGTGTTAAATTTCATTTACCAATTAGATATCAGGTAACAATTTATATAATAGATTTGAAGATTGACAGTAATTATTATAATAAAAACTGTATCAGCAGCAGCTTGTCTTATTAAGATTAATATGAAAAATCTAACTAATAATATTTGTACAAAATAATAAAACAATATTAAGATAGAAATGAGTAGTTGTAAATATAATGAATAATAATAGATAAAATCGTATCTAATTGTCAATAGTTGAATATGTTCTCTTATAGTATAAAAAAAAAATAAGAAATTATCACAATCATCAACTCATTAATTAAAGCAGTTTGCACATTAATACAATTAGGCCTCTTCAAGATTTTTTGTTTAGTGCTCTACTCTTCAAACTACTCTTTTTATATCACTCATCCACTTTTTTCTACTCTTATCTCTCATCTTTATGAACATCAAAACATTCTTCATAATTCTTCTATTTATAAACATATTATGAACTCAATTTCTTTTTTACACAATAAGCTCAAGGTCCATGGGTCTTGGACACATCTATCACTTCTAGTGCTTACACTTCTTATGAATCCTTCACCAATAAAACATTTTAAAAAAATACTTATTTTTATTCATTCTCTTGAACTCTTCAATACTGTTAACTACATTCTTTCAACTTAATTTTTCTATTCTTTTCCAAATATATATCACAAAAACCTATAAGTTGTTTTATGGCATGTCCTGCTAATTGTCATTCACTGATATATACATATAGAAGAATGAAAAAAGATAGTCCTCAAAGAGCGTGTTTGTGTTTTAATGTTTGAACCTGTACAAATATATATATATACTTAGAAAAATTTACACTTCTGAATTTTTTACAAATAATAAATAAATGGTAATTATTAAAACAAACAACAAAAAAAAAACTATTTTATTAAAAATATTTATTTGGAAAATAAATAAATCAATTGAATTTGTATTGTATCTTATTTAACTAATATTTTAATACTAATGATGTACACAGTCAGTTCTGTGTGTTTCAAAGAGCATTGGTGGGCGAGAGGTCAGCGATGGCTGCTTTACAAGCAGTTGTCCCGGGATAGTGGGTTCGCTTCCTGGCTGATGCTATGACATATGAGAAAGAAAAAAATTTTGTTTCATTACGATTGATATATTAAGAAGCATTTCAAGTAACGGAATTCTCATATGCTTATGCATAATTTTGTTTATCAATAAACCTTTTATGAACATAGAAAATTGCCACAGATGAACTAAACTATGTAAAAATATTTATTATAATATATAGAGACAAGACTGCTATTAAAACAGAAAAAGTAAATATACATGAAATGGGAATAGAGTTATTTTTTAAAAATACAAAATTTAATATTAATTCTAAATTAATTAATATAACAATTATCTTTATAATCTAAATTAATATGTAGTTTTAAAATAATAATTAATAAAAATAAAGCTAAGGAATACATAATAAATGTTGTAAAAACTTTGGTAACAAAATGTTAAGTTTTATTTTAAATAAATTAAAAAAAAAAAATCTAAACTCTAAACTGGTACAAGTATCAATGATTGTACCCGTCACTTGATGGTGGTGGCGCTACTTAAAAACAGTTAAATATACCATTTTTGAAATACCCAGTAATGCCTTGTAGTGTGTTATGCTAATTTCTCACAATTCACACTACTTTCAAGTGGCCTGTTCTTATTCTACAAGCAATCGCTATTGAGGCTGCACTATCATATAAAAGATTTGAAGTCAACATAACATTTGAAATGTCATTTAATAAAGTATTATGTAACCTTCGAATGATGTACTATGAAATCCTAAAATTTTTAAATGGTTGCAGTGGTTGTGAAGAGTTTGTAAGGGTTTAAAAACAGAGAACATTTTGTTATAAGTGCGACTTCTTAAATAGTCATGGCACTCACGGTATCTTCACAAGACATTAGTTTATTAATATATTTCTTTGTTTTTGTATTTTAATTTTGTTTAAACACTTAATTTACTATGTACGTATATTGAATTTTATCTAAAAAAGGTCCTAAATAAAGATTTTTTTTTTGCCGTTCAGGCTGATTAGTTTGTTAATCAAGTAATGCATATTTTGAATGATCCTTTGGATCGTCAAAACCATCAGAAACCCCCCATGCCCATTCCAGCGCTATGCGGTGAGATTTTAATTTGTCTTTATTTTTTGTTGTTGTTTCAAGTATTAGAAGAATAACGTATATTTAATAAAATCTTTAAAATGTCCTAAATAAAGATTTTGTTATTGTCATTGTTAAAAAATAATACATTTACTTTTGTAAAAATGCCACCTTATTTGTCGTTATTAAAGAAAAGCTATTTAGTTTTTTAACATTATTTAAAAAAAAAAACAAGTAAAGATCAATTAGTTCTTGTTATTGACATTATTAAAAAGGATTACATTTACTATTGTAAAAATGCCGCCGTATTTGTCATTATTAAAAAAAAAGACATTTACTTTTTTAACGTTATTTAAAAAAAAACAAGTAAAGGTCAATTAGTTTGTAAAAGGTCATGGCCAGGTAACGTTATATTGCATTGTTTTCACTAGCAAGAGCACCATCAAGTGACCAATATGGTCATTGATACTTCTACCATTATTTTTATAATCATAAAATCATCAAATAAGCATTTTCAATATCTAGGATGTTCAAAACTAAAAACATAACACTAACAAGTGATTACTTACATAATTATACTTTTGTTTAATAAACATTTACATACATACATTTAAATATCTCTCAATTTTTGTTTTGATATTATAAAATTTAATCTAATGCCTTCTTGCTATAGCATCTTTATGCAGTTCACAACTTATGCACTTGCTTGCAGAAACCCTGTAAACACATACACAAGGGTTTCAATTTATAATGTATGTTATCCATAAAATTATGTTTTGTTAATCATTAATAATTGTGAATATTTGTATTGATTGATGACTTACTAACTAATTGCATAGGATTTGTTATTTTTATTATACAATTTTACATAACATAAAATTTTTCAGAAACACATTCATTGTATATTCTTTCTACATATATAACATTGGTACTGTTCTATTCACGTGTTGAAACCATTTGATGGCACTGTTTCTAGGAAAACACACATAAATATAATGTTACCAGGCTCACCACCTTATTTGTGAAATAATAATAAGAAGAAGAATCATACAAGTTAATGCAATTCATTTATTTTGCTTAATAAATTACTGTAATTATTTTTACAATTTTTTTTTGTCTTTGAATATAACTACGAGAAATTTTTTACACTGAGACATTTTATCATATGGCTTAACGCAATTCATTGATTGATTTCGTTAATAAATTACTGTCAAATTTATTCAATTAACAATTTTACAATGATAAATTTAAACCTTTAATAAGTGCCTACAAATTTTATCTTAGCCTGCAATGTAGAGGGGGATGGTATGCCTTTTCACATTAGCAAGAATTAAAACTTATCAATTAACAGACATTAATGCAAATATTCTATTCTAGTAGAACCCCCCCCCCTGCAAACTTTAAAAAGTCTACTATCATTGCTTGACAGATAACTAAGTATTTATCATGGTGGAAAAAATGAGAATGCTTTAATTACTGAATTGTATTAGATTCTTTCTTTTTTTTGATTATTTTTGAAAAAAAAAATTAACCTTTATTTATTCCAATAGCTATCTTTGAAAGAATACTGTGACTAAGGTATGGTGGATAATATTAATGGTACACCTACTAATAATGATTAATAATTTTCCAATCCAATTTTTTTTTTTTACGATTAAGAAATGTATTCTTTTTACAATTTCTTTTTGTCTCTGGATATAACTATGAGAAATTTTACAGTCACACATTTTAATTTTTGTAGGTGTTCTCACAAACTGTGACTTTTTTCAGGAGAACAGTGAAAGTGTGGTTTCCCCTAACCTTTTCTAATTATTTACACCTTACATGTTGGGTTCAGAAGTGGGGTGATGAGTTATAATTATTAGTTTTTTAATACTACATTAGGTAAGTTGTACCATAATTACATTTGAATGCAGATTACAATAGTTCTGCAAACTTTAAATCCACCAACCTGAAATGATACGGTAGTGAAGTATTAACATTGCTAAAAGATAGTATTGTTTGAACTCACACAAACTGCGCAAGTTAAAGCAAGCCATTAGTTACAACAGAAAAAAAGTTGTGGCTATTTGGTTTGACTGTGGCCCACTAAACAGCATACTTATATGCATTTGTATTGGATCAACACAATCAAGTAGCTTCAACATGCTAATAGAACAGTACCATGATGTTTTTAATAGTCATTTTCTAGTAACTTATATGACCATAATGTTGTCAAAAACTTATAAACATTTTGAGTTATGTATAATTAGATTAAGTATATATTTTCTATATTAATATAAATACTTTTCATAGTTTAATATAAAAGATCCAAACATATTTATTTATTCATTAAGTAATAAATTGTACTAATAAATGAATTATAATAATAATAAAAAACATTATAATAATGTTTTAATTTACATGTTAAATTGAAATATAATCCATATATCAAGTCAGTGCCAGGAAAGATCTTTGCTTGATTCCAATTCTTACTGAGGTCAAAAAATATAAAAGAATTGTTAACATAGTATGAGATATTAACATTTATAAATTTTTGTCTTATACAAATTAGAAAGATTCCTTACATGAATGTGTAATAATTGTATTCAGAAAAAATATGTTTTTAAAATAAATATATCTACAAAAATTATTTCAGTGAGAATTGATCAACTTTATTGCATATGACATTTTAGAAATTTAAAACATTATTAAACAGTATTTTTAAAAAATATATATATGTGCATTAAAATTGTTGTAATTTAAATTTACTGCATATGCTACAACAGTCAAAATTAATAATATTTTATCATTTAATTTTTTTTTATTAAATGTAAAAAATTGATTATATATAATTAATATATAATTTTATGCATTAGATCCTATATTACTATGTCTGTAATAATTTTTTTTATGTGTCATAGCATCGGCCAGGAAGCAAACCTGCTAACCCAGGACAACTGCTTGTAAGGCAGCTGTGCTGACCTCTTGTACACCAATGCTTGACTGCAATAAAATGTTTATATGTATTTATAATTAGATTAGAATATGCAAGTATGTATGAATGAATAAATTCATTATTATTTAGAGTAAAGACATACACATATATATGAACAAATTAAAGTCCAATGGTGTCAATACTTATTACAGTAACCCCCCACCTATTCAAGTTATTTGGCTCCAAGGAGATACCATAATTTCAGGTAGTAAACCCTATAATGTACACTTTTAAAATATATTTACATACATAAAATAAAATACTTTTTAACATATATAAGTTTTTTATTAATTCTCTTAAGCTCTCTCTTTCTATGTGCAATTTTGACTTACCTTTCACGCTTAGTTTGTGTTATATAACTTTGTGCAGTTCCATTAATATTTAACTTGTTTTGTTTTAATATATATATATCTATAATTGATTTTCTTTAATATGCCAACAATCAAACTGGCAAGTTTTAAAAAGGGGGTGGGAATAATTGTTTAATTTGGAGAAAAAAGTGGGGAGCTACATTTAAAATCTATCAATAAAATTTTGTTTATTTAAAATTGAAATTGCTCACTAGATTGGTTTTATATTTACTTCTGTTATTCACATTTTTTTTTCTAAAATATTTTATTGTGGGTGCCTATTATACTTTGTTAATTGAATTAAAGGATTGTGAACATTAATATAATTATTTCACCTTTTTATATTGTCACCTGTAAGGCTAAGTCTGTCAGTTAATACGTATATGGGAATCGAAATTAAACATAAAATTTTGTTAGTTTGACATCGTAGTTAAAGAGTTATTTTCAGAATGATTTTTCATTTAAGTATATTATTGCTCAGGAGTCAAACCATTTACAGGCTTTCAAATAAAGAAAATATATTAAGTTTCCTGTGCATGTATACGCTGATGGCCGATCTTTCCTTTCTTTTATGGTACTTCCACACTTCGATTTCTCTATTGCATTAGTTCTCAAAATCATTTGTATTCAGGGACACTCCTTCCTGTGGAATGCAAGGTTTATAGGGTTTTGATTGTGCTGCAGAAGTTCCATATAGCTGTCTGGGCCTCAAACCAAACCTCTTCATCGATACCGTATCGTCAAAAGAGCGAACATATCACCCCTTTTTTAGTATAAAATGTCTTAAAATGATGAAGAATCCAAACTACCATAAGATTCATATTCCTCTAATAGTATGCCAGCATCATTAGTGTTTTAATTAATAGATTTATGCCTGCTTGACCTTTTATTAGGTGTTGGAAAAATAATGATTCATTCTTGAAATGTGCTACACACGTCAATTAATTATTGTGTTTATTTTGAGACTGCATTCTTTGACAGTCTTAATCGATTCCCATAGACATAAACAAATTTTTATTAAACATTATATCATGTATTCGTTAATGTGGTGCATTGTTTGTTTCTTATTTATAAAAGATGTTTCTTCCAAACAATGCCAATAAAAGTACACAAAATGGTTTTCATAGGATAGATAAATGATTATAATTGGATATTTTGCCTGTTTATCAAATAAATCATTTATTACTAAACATGTCACGACCTTCTATATTCATTTTTCGGCATCTACAATGTCCATTTAGTAAAATATTATTAAATTGTATATTAACTCAGCACAAGCTATAACACACTCCATAAAATGATATTCGTTAAATAATTGCTTAAATAATTATTGTAAACACGATTTTATAAAAACAAATCCCAAGTTTTGTAAATAGACAATGTCATCCCAAGCGTGAAACATTTTGTAATATATATATATGCGTTTTCAATAGTTTATTAAAAATATAATTTCATGTGAATCCTGGTTTGTTTTGAATTATTTTCTAATGAGTATTTAGAATTATTTTCTTTGGCTAATAACTTAGCATTAATAAATAACTATAATAAATGTAATGACTGGGCTACTCCAACCTCGATCATCATCATCAGTCTGATCTTATGCTCTACCGCTTTGATTCTGGGCACGGATTTAAAATAATTTTACTGTTTCATCAGAATTGTTGTTCATTGGGTCAGAGATTCGAAGAATTGGCAAATAGGTTAGAATTCAGGATTGCTCCAGACCTGTGTATCTCGAGCATGATCAGATTCGAGATACTTTTACTTAGGATTTGAATCTTGTTAAGTGAGCATACTATTTTGATCGGTACAGTGGATTTTTTTCCAGGCTTGGCTTCCCAAGTGGGGCTTTGATATAAACACCCACATACCCTGAGTACTGAATTCTGTTTATATTGAAACAGTAAGATTCGTATTCGAATCTTAAGTTTCACCTTTTTCTGTCGTCTCTCACTGACCGGTCTATCCCACCCAAATTTAAACTTTTTGGTATCGAATTGTGTGTGTAACAATATTAAAAATGTATAAATATATGTAGAATTCAACATAAACACGCACACATTTCGATCTCAAATTAAAGGCAATAAATACGGATAAAATAATATAATTTAGATTTCTTTTAGTTAAATAAATTTTGTGTAATATTAATCATTTATTTTGAATTTATAAAGTTCGTATTTATTGCTTAGTTTAAATTTCGTTAAATAATAATTCTAACAAAATCTGATGCAATAATTAATTAAAGTTAAAATAATTTTATTCCCTTTTGTCTTTGAAAATTTAAAAGCATCGGTCAGTGATAGATAATAAATTAATTATAGAAAAATTCCAAAAGAATGTAATTAACGAATGTAAAAAAAAAACAACAAAACAAACAATAGCACAGCAGATTTCTTTCTAATTAAAACCAGCAAAAGCATTGATTATCCTGAGGGCAAGATAAATAAAACCTAAAAATATCTCAACAGAAAAATTAAAAGATCAAGATAAAAAAAGGAGGCCATCTTGGACTTGCTGGAGACTTTCACTTGAACTTTAGCTTTGCTCTCGAGTGGAGAGTCTAAAATATCTTAAAAAAATATAAATTGATATTGCCAAGGTATGACCGAGTAAGCACCGAGATTATTCTCCATCGGGAGATGGCCCACCGTATGCCGAACTTCACATTGCCCATCGTAAAAACACCATAATGATCTGCTACCTGAAATAAACAAGAAAGCCGCTGCTGTTAAAATCAATGAAATGCCAAAGACAAGAAAGAAAACTGCTAACCACGAACAATCTACTATTAAACAAATGGAAGAAAACATCTTATAAAACAGGTACCTGTGTGTGTATTCCAAATTATAGAGTACTCTAGTAATAATAAGCTATAGCTCATCTCCTACTATTTGTCTAACTTCTAAAATGTTAAAATTGTAATTTTGTGAAACTAAAATTTGAGAATTAATGTAATCTGTAAATTTCTCGCATAATCTAGCTTACCTCCCTCTATCCTTCTTAGGTGTGTATTTCTCAAATCTACACTTTATTTATAATTATCATTGAAATATTACCTTCTCATAATTGTCTTAGTTTTAAAGCTAAATCTATAATCGCTTGAACAGTGAATGCGTGTCAAATTGTCATTAATATTTGCTTTATAAATAACTTAAATTTCATATAAATACGACACGCATTCAAAGAATCAGTTATTGTAATGCAGGGTCTACTACTTCGTAATAGCTGGCATACTCGCTGTAATAATTCCCCTTTTAGATATTTTTTTATTATTAAATTTTAATGAATAATTACGGAAATTTCATTTCTTTGAGAGTCACCAATTTTCTTTTAGTCAACGTTGATAAGGGGGGGCCGAGTTTGAAATCTAGTTAAATATTACCATAATCTTTTAGATCTTATACATGTGTTACGTTTTGAAGCCACAATGACTCATTCCATGCCGTGAAGACTCCGGATTCTATAGGGTTGAATTAACCCCAGTCGTCCTACACAAGTGGACATGATAATGTTCCCATAGGGCTTGACGACCGTCACGCAGCCAGCTGGAAAATTGCGACACGGACCGCTTGTCCCTGGTTATGCTCATGTGACACCTTACCTCTTCGGGTCGAGGCAGAGACCAACCCGAAACCCTTATAAACTTATTCACGGCATTGCAGTTTCAATGCTGCCATTTTATATCGCCCTTCTAAAGCGTACCACGTGTTCCTTTATTTAGTTTATCATTCTCTATATCACTCCACCTCGGCATTATCTTCATCATCTACTCTCAAATAAATGTTTGCCCTTAGTCGTAAAATAAATATCTTTATTAAATAAATGTATGTCCGCCGCTACTGATGACTCTTGCATTGCAAAGTATAAATTCCCTACAGCACGCATTAGAAATACTCGCTCGAGAACCTTAGGTAGCTAGATTACGCCTTCATATAAATGAATGCTCTTTATAAATAAATGTATTTTTATATCTAATAATATTGCCAATTAGCTATTGAAACTTTGAATTTAAAATATGATTAATAACATTGATAATGTTTTTTTTATTGGATACGTAAATAAATAATTTTAACTATACGTCTGCAGTCAAGTTTTCATTTATTCGATGCCCACTATATATATTTCCTCGATTATATATGTTAATTAATATTCGTTTGATTGTTGGCCAACTCGGAAACCAAACCATGAATCTCGTGCATCTCCCTGACCACCGTGCCTAAAGAGGTGTTTACTTATGTCGCATCTGAGGCGTTATTCCGTAGATTGTATTGTGGAACCGATAAACTATGTTCGAACTCGGTACCACGGGTGGCTTCGCTACTCGATGGTGCTGCTGTTCTGTGTGGTGGTCGAATTCTGCACTATGTTAACGAGATACACGTGTTTTGACTGTTACATAGTTAAATTTTTTTTTTAGCGTTTGGCGCCAATAACGTGAGGCTTCGAGTATAAAACCCATAGATACCCTGAGCAAAAATAACGCAGATAAATTTCTTTAGCGTTCGTTGCCGAGTTGGCTAATTGTTTTATATATATAAGAGTTTGTTTTGGATAAAAATAAAAATAATAAAAATAAATCGAGTGAAATAATGTGGGTCGAGTGAGTGAAAGGACAGCAGGCGTAATAACAAATTTAAGGAAAGCAGGGATGTGTGTGTAATGTAAGAAGGAACGAAATACTCGGATCTAATGAAATATCTTTTTATATATATAATAATAATCAGTAGCTAAATGAGACAGCAGAAGCTTATTATGTTTTTAAAAATAAAATTTAGTTAAAGTACAAATATATATATCATAGACAGCAGTGGCTTATACGCGTTACTAATAGTTCGTTATAATATATATGTTAAGTATATTAAAGGCAGCAATATAGAGATGAGGGCAATGAAAGAGTATTATAGGGCCAAGATACCGGTGGGGAATAGTTAAATGCTACTAGTGTAAAATAAACAAATAAATAGTAAGAAAATGGATAAGAAAATGGAAACAGAAAATACTGATACAGAGCAGCTAGATTTATCTGAGGCTTTGGAGTCGACACCCGAGCGAAGGGAAGCTCCGCAACAATGCAGAGCATCAATGGACTATAATTTCAGGTTCATGGAGGAGGTGCTCAGACGGAGTATGCAGGAGGTGAAGAAAATGTATGAGGAGGAAATGAGAAAAAGAAGCGATGAAGA
Organism: Epiperipatus broadwayi; assembly: GCA_028023455.1. Classification (NCBI taxonomy): domain Eukaryota; kingdom Metazoa; phylum Onychophora; class Udeonychophora; order Euonychophora; family Peripatidae; genus Epiperipatus; species Epiperipatus broadwayi. Next base: position 1,846,292 of record JAQFVV010000225.1, read on the forward strand.
ATCAAAAAGGAGACAGGAAGAAGAAAAAAGAAGAGTCAGGGAATGTCAGGAATTTAAAGACACTATATTGAGAGAGTTAGAAGTAATAAAGGAACGTTTTGGAATATCCAAAGTTAGTAAAAAGGTAGAAGAGGTTAAAGACATGCAGAATGAAATGAAGGTAGAGAGATCTGATGAACCTATGATAGAAGAGCAAACAGGTAGTGTCGTGAATGTAAAAAAGTATGATGAGCAGAAAGACCTCATTCCAACCGATGAAGGCCCACAAAAACCGGAGAAGGAAAGCAGCATCAAAGAAGAGACGAAGATGGACACTGGACACCAAAGCTATTTAGCCAAGATGATTCACATCAAGATCTTTAGAGGGGAGATCGGAGAAAACCCTCAAGCCCACTTAGAGAGCTTGCAAAAGTTCTTCCAGTTTCATAAAACAGGGCCAGACGAGCAGATAGTGATAGCTAGCTACCATCTACAGGGATCTGCCAAGGACTGGTGGAATATGGTGAGATGGAAGCCCAAAACAATCGGAAATTACAGAGATGTGTTAATGAAGCGTTACTGGAGCAACGAGCGTCAAAGCGGTATCTACAATACGCTCTGCCAGGAAAAATATGGGACGATACCCCAAGAGACACACACACAGTTTTTCCTCCGCCAAGCGAATCGGTTTAAATCCCTTACAACGTTCGCCTTTTCGGATTCACACGTCATAGGGACCATCCAGCGTGGCATGCCGCTGGCCATCCAACAGTTGATGGCAGGCAGTCATATAAAGGACATAGAAGAAATGAGTGAATTTCTCACTACATTAGATTTTAGCCATTGGGCCAAAGAACCGCCGGATAGAAGACAAAAATTAGAAAACCCAAGGCCGCAGTCATCAACGACAAGAGATATATATTATCCACCTGACCCGGGGTTATAACAATATTGGAGCATTTCGGACGGCCATTCCGTGTATAAAATTTAGTAAAACGAACTTGATAAATATTGGTTGAATGGAAATTAGATTGGTCAAATAGGGCTTTATATAGAAATTTTGTTATGTATATTTAATTATTATTATTCTTAAAATTTTTTTATATGTATTATGTTAATTAATATTAGTCTAAGAATTTTTTATATATATAATCAGTTTAACTAATAGTATTATAATGATTGCTAACCAGACACGCTCAAATTAGGTCATTTTAAAATTCAAGTTTAAATTCTAGATCCGGGTATACAAAGTGTTCGTTACTTCATGTAATCTCTGCTTTCTATATTTATATGTATCTGTCAAAAAAAAAATTAATAATAATAATAATAATTCTTTCGTATTTAAATTATGTAATGTAAAATTTTTTTTTTCCTTTCTTGCCTCCGTTGTTCTCCCTTAATTGTTCACGGGAAGTACGGGGAAATGAAACAGTAAGATTCGTATTCGAATCTTAAGTTTCACCTTTTTCTGTCGTCTCTCACTGACCGGTCTATCCCACCCAAATTTAAACTTTTTGGTATCGAATTGTGTGTGTAACAATATTAAAAATGTATAAATATATGTAGAATTCAACATAAACACGCACACATTTCGATCTCAAATTAAAGGCAATAAATACGGATAAAATAATATAATTTAGATTTCTTTTAGTTAAATAAATTTTGTGTAATATTAATCATTTATTTTGAATTTATAAAGTTCGTATTTATTGCTTAGTTTAAATTTCGTTAAATAATAATTCTAACAAAATCTGATGCAATAATTAATTAAAGTTAAAATAATTTTATTCCCTTTTGTCTTTGAAAATTTAAAAGCATCGGTCAGTGATAGATAATAAATTAATTATAGAAAAATTCCAAAAGAATGTAATTAACGAATGTAAAAAAAAAAACAACAAAACAAACAATAGCACAGCAGATTTCTTTCTAATTAAAACCAGCAAAAGCATTGATTATCCTGAGGGCAAGATAAATAAAACCTAAAAATATCTCAACAGAAAAATTAAAAGATCAAGATAAAAAAAGGAGGCCATCTTGGACTTGCTGGAGACTTTCACTTGAACTTTAGCTTTGCTCTCGAGTGGAGAGTCTAAAATATCTTAAAAAAATATAAATTGATATTGCCAAGGTATGACCGAGTAAGCACCGAGATTATTCTCCATCGGGAGATGGCCCACCGTATGCCGAACTTCACATTGCCCATCGTAAAAACACCATAATGATCTGCTACCTGAAATAAACAAGAAAGCCGCTGCTGTTAAAATCAATGAAATGCCAAAGACAAGAAAGAAAACTGCTAACCACGAACAATCTACTATTAAACAAATGGAAGAAAACATCTTATAAAACAGGTACCTGTGTGTGTATTCCAAATTATAGAGTACTCTAGTAATAATAAGCTATAGCTCATCTCCTACTATTTGTCTAACTTCTAAAATGTTAAAATTGTAATTTTGTGAAACTAAAATTTGAGAATTAATGTAATCTGTAAATTTCTCGCATAATCTAGCTTACCTCCCTCTATCCTTCTTAGGTGTGTATTTCTCAAATCTACACTTTATTTATAATTATCATTGAAATATTACCTTCTCATAATTGTCTTAGTTTTAAAGCTAAATCTATAATCGCTTGAACAGTGAATGCGTGTCACATTGTCATTAATATTTGCTTTATAAATAACTTAAATTTCATATAAATACGACACGCATTCAAAGAATCAGTTATTGTAATGCAGGGTCTACTACTTCGTAATAGCTGGCATACTTGCTGTAATAATTCCCCTTTTAGATATTTTTTTATTATTAAATTTTAATGAATAATTATGGAAATTTCATTTCTTTGAGAGTCACCAATTTTCTTTTAGTCAACGTTGATAAGGGGGGCCGAGTTTGAAATCTAGTTAAATATTACCATAATCTTTTAGATCTTATACATGTGTTACGTTTTGAAGCCACGATGACTCATTCCACGCCGTGAAGACTCCGGATTCTATAGGGTTGAATTAACCCCAGTCGTCCTACACAAGTGGACATGATAATGTTCCCGTAGGGCTTGACGACCGTCATGCAGCCAGCTGGCAAATTGCGACATGGACCGCTTGTCCCTGGTTATGCTCATGTGACACCTTACCTCTTCGGGTCGAGGCAGAGACCAACCCGAAACCCTTATAAACTTATTCACGGCATTGCAGTTTCAATGCTGCCATTTTATATCGCCCTTCTAAAGCGTACCACGTGTTCCTTTATTTAGTTTATCATTCTCTATATCACTCCGCCTCGGCATTATCTTCATCATCTACTCTCAAATAAATGTTTGCCCTTAGTCGTAAAATAAATATCTTTATTAAATAAATGTATGTCCGCCGCTACTGATGACTCTTGCATTGCAAAGTATAAATTCCCTACAGCACGCATTAGAAATACTCGCTCGAGAACCTTAGGTAGCTAGATTACGCCTTCATATAAATGAATGCTCTTTATAAATAAATGTATTTTTATATCTAATAATATTGCCAATTAGCTATTGAAACTTTGAATTTAAAATATGATTAATAACATTGATAATGTTTTTTTTATTGGATACGTAAATAAATAATTTTAACTATACGTCTGCAGTCAAGTTTTCATTTATTCAATGCCCACTATATATATTTCCTCGATTATATATGTTAATTAATATTCGTTTGATTGTTGGCCAACTCGGAAACCAAACCATGAATCTCGTGCATCTCCCTGACCACCGTGCCTAAAGAGGTGTTTACTTATGTCGCATCTGAGGCGTTATTCCGTAGATTGTATTGTGGAACCGATAAACTATGTTCGAACTCGGTACCACGGGTGGCTTCGCTACTCGATGGTGCTGCTGTTCTGTGTGGTGGTCGAATTCTGCACTATGTTAACAAGATACACGTGTTTTGACTGTTACATACACGTGTTTTGACTGTTACAATATGTACATTTTAAAAAAATGTTCTAAGAGATCATTGATGATAGATATGTATATTTTCTTCCTACCTGAGTTTGTTTTCTGATTTTATATACATAAAATGTGAAAATTTTAGATGAAAACCAATGTCCATGCATTGCAACCATAAATGTAAATGGTTTTTGTTGTATCTGGTTTTGCAACTATAGAAAAATATTGTTTTCTATGTTAATAGCTACAAATGTAAAAAAAAAAATTGTTTTTAAAAATAAAAAAAAATTTGATACGCATGTGTTACAACCATAAGTGATTTTTTTTTGTATCTGGTTTTATAACCATATAAAATGTGTTTTTATATTATATATGTGAAAATGAAAATGTTTTACAAATAAAATCCATGTACTTCAGCCATAAGTTATAAACCTTAAAATTGTAACAAGGTGCACTTCATGTTTTATTCATTTCCTGTACATTATAGATGTAATAGAGTTATAATGTGTAACAAATACTTATTTACATTTACTAGTTGAGTAGCCCAGATGTATTTGGAATTGTTTTTTGTTATATCCTGTTGACTGGCACCATATAAATGTGCCAACAGTAATATAATAAACTATGTGTCAAAATGAGTTCAAACCAGGACATTGGGGGTTGAGAGAGTTAAATTATATTTTCACTGTTTTTCTATTTATAATTGTCATGGGCAGAACATTATATTGTAGAAACAAATAACTAATCTTTTTTTTTTTGTAAGAGTCTATTATAGGTGCAGAAAAACAACCAAAAGTCAAGCAGCAAGGCAGTTGAATTCCAATAGATCATACATATACATGTTATGATCAAATTTTTTTTTTCTGTTATCAGCAGCAGTCAGCAGCAACAAAAAATGGCAAAATGAAGACAGTTGAAGAGAGGAGGGAGAGAGGTGCATAATTAATGAAGAAATAATATTAAAAGGAAGTCAGAAATTATACCAACCAAAATTTCGTGCTTATGGAATTTTTAAAAAAAAAATTGTAGAAGGGAATTCTAGTAAAAAAAATGAGGCATCAGAAACAACCCATCACTGCACAATTTATGCAGATCCAGATCTTCCATTGTGAATCACAGGATATGGAAAATCTGAAAGTGATGTTTTCACTCTATGCACTGAGCAATAGGGAACAAATGGCCATAGCTAGCCAGCATTTGGAGGCAACCACTAAAGACTGGTGGAAATCATTGACACACAAAAAACAGATCTCAAAGAATACTGCCGGGCACTATGCAAGATTTTTTGGAGTGAAGAAAAACAGGAGTATATTGTGCGCACTATAACCAATAAAAAATTTCCAACTAATCATCAAGAAACATATGCACAATTCTTTTTAAAGCAAGCTGAAAGACTCAGATTTCTACCAGATATCACATGGTCAGAATCACATATTATCTGTACCATATGACTGAACATGCTGATGAACGTGCAGGAAATGATGATCATAAGCTGGATCAACAAGATAAATGAAATGGCTGAGTTTTTGGTTTCAATAGACTATGGATTCATGAATCCAGAAAAAGATGAAACCCCAACTTTGAACCCAGAACAAGGGAAGGGGGACATACAGGAAAGTCCAGAATATTTTATTTAAAGAAACAATGGAATCAGTTTAAACTGGATGGTAGCCAGATGACTAATATAAAATGGGAAAAAGAGAACATGGAGACTGTTATGACCACAAGCTTGTGTCCTAGTATTGAAGTGATGATAGAATCCAACAAAGTATTAGCACTAATGGATTCAGGAAGCCAAGTATCAATCATATCAAAGGCATGGATTAAAAGTATAAAAAGAGAATGGAAGATCATGCAGTTGCCAACATGTCCCATCCAATTGACCTTGGCTAATGGGAAAAGAATCATGAGTGAGAACAGTCAAATCTGGCTAGAGGTGAAGATTAATGAGAGATTGATGGGCCATACTATCTTGATTGTATCTGGACTAATCTATGATGTGGTGTTGGGTTCTGTCTTTCTAACCCAAAATCATGGAATTATCGATTATTCTGGAAAAAAATGCCTGTTAACAATGAACCAACACCTTTCAAAGTGACCCACCAAGTCATACCTGAGAAGCAAAGCTGCTTGATCCAGCCTGTTGATTCAGCATTGATTGCAAAAAAGGTCCATGACTCAGCTATTACAGAGTGCAAAGATAAAAGAAGTATCCAAAGCATATTAAAAAATTACGTGCAGGTGTTCGCTCAGACTCCTGGAAAAATAAAGGGGTATACTCATAGAATTCGAGTGAAGGAGGAAGCACACACCCAATCCAAAACATATTTTCATCCCATTCCAATACTGGCATAAGGTGGAAAAGCAGATTCAACAGATGATCGAGTGGGATATTATTGAGTGGAGCCCATCACCCTATAACAATCCGCTGGTTGTGGTGAAAAAAAAATGGAGATTTGCAGCTATGTTTGCATGCATGCAAATTAAATAGCATGACCATCCCTGAGAGAGACATCCCGCCACTGATTCAGGAAGTATTTGTCCAGTTGGCAGGGAAGATGATCTTTTCTACCTTAGATCTTACTGCCAGTTATTGGCAGATGGCCCTAGACCCTCATGACCGAGAGTATACCACATTTCGGTATGGAGGACATACCCATGTGTTTAAGTGAGTACCCTTTGGGCTCATTAATAGTGGGGCAAAACTGATGCGATGACCCTTTGGGCTCATTAATAGTGGGGCAAAACTGATGCGATGTTTAAAACAAGTCCTATTTAAAGAGGTATAGAAAAATATGGTCTGCTATGTGGACGATATAGTAATTGCCTCGAAAAACATCACTGAACATTTAAAATGCCTTTAATGATTTTTCCATGAATGTGCCCAAGAAAACATAACAATTAACTTGGAATCCAAGAGTCATTTTGCAGTAAAAAAAATTACATTCCTTAGGCATGTTGTTACTGAGTATGGGGTCAAAGTTCACCCCGAGAAAGTAGAAGCCATCAAGCACTTCCCCAAACCAAAAACTTGGAAACAATTGTTATTTCATGAAAAAATTTGAGACTTCTAATTATTATGTTTTATTTGAGCCTCAAATGTTTTTTTTTAGAAATGACAATATTCCTGCAATTTCCAACTGTTTTATAACAAGTCTAAATGAGATTCAGTTTTTAGTCACCTTATTTTGTTACTTTTCTACTTTTTAGTCAGTTAGTACTGTTTACATAAAAATATTATTAACAAAAAAACTTTTTTACATATTATTTTATTTCATAAAATAATTTTCCCTTAGAAATTAAAGTAATAAATATTTTAATTATGGATTTAGGGTTTAATTATTTAAAATAGTATATTGTAACAATAAAAAAATAGTCAGTAATGAGTAAGCAATGAAATAATTAATTTAAAATTTTACATGTCAAAAAGAAGAGACGTAAAGAAAACCCAGAAGAGATTACTCATTGAACAGTGTTCACAGAACTAAATAAGATATCTGCTTACTTATGAAACCATACCAGTCCAACATCAATCTAAGTGTTGAAGAGCAACAATGTGCTCAGTAATAGCATATATGCATAAAGTGTTTAGGAAAATACTTCCTAACAAACACAAATAGAAAAAATAATATTTGTGTAAGTATTGTACAGTGAAAAAATAATAATTTTCACCAGTCATCATAAAGTTCAGTTAATTTTGCAAGTTTTACTTTTTACATTCAGTATAAAATAGTAGAAAAATACAAATTTCTCCATAGCTCATGTTTTGATTAAATTAGTCTCATTCACTGACTGTTTTGTAAAGTGTAAGGAGAGCTTGGATTGAAAGAAGTACATTGAGATTATGGTTTCAAATAATTTGTAAATTATAATTAAAATATCTTTAAATTTACTAAAAGTGCATAAAATGAGAAAATAATGTGGAATAATTAGAATTTGAAACTTTTCTGATATTTACCAAATACAAGTAAATAGAATATCTTGAGATTGGAAAAGTGAAACTAATAATTTAACTTTATACTATATTTTTATTCATATCTTATTTTATATTATTGATGTACAATCTTTTTCTATCATTATTATTTTTTTACACATCCCTATATATTCTAGTTAGTATTTGTTGGGAATCATAATTCCATAACCCAGATTGAAAATTACTGATTTAAACAGTTGAAATATACAGCTTTTCTGATTCTTTTAAAATACTTTGTAATGATATTGTTGTTGTCGTTGTTGTTGTTGTTATTATTATTATTATTATTATTATTATTATTATTATTATTATTATTATTATTATTATTATTATTATTATTATTATTATTATTATTATTATTATTATTATTATTATTATT